>OZ023217.1:37339146-37586646 GCA_963995525.1 Escarpia spicata | reverse complement strand
ATTGATAAAATCCAACCATTAAAATGCTACTATAAATTAATTAACAATCTTTTACCCTACTACTTCAATGTTTTTCCAAGCACACACATTTATGATATTCATCAGCACTGCACACGTGAAAGAAATAATCTATATATGTCCAGATTCAAACATGAATTTGCGAAGAAAATGCATTAGACACAACATATTTGAGACAGTTAACAATACACCAAGTATTATCATTAATTAAATTTACACCTACAGTCTATAAGGTTTTTAAACATACACAACAAACGTGTTATTTTAAATCATGAATCCACTTGTCGTATTCATAATTGCTTTATTTGTAATTCGTAATACATATTAGAATGTATACCGAAGTATCCATATGTACGTCAATGTGTGCACGAGTACATATAATCAGTCCTTGTATTATGTATGTATGTTGACACATTGAGTAATTATCAACTACAAAAAACAAGTCATATGCTATTCTGATTTGTCATGTAAATTTTATTTTGGTTTATATTTATGGGGTGGCTCCTGTGCTAGCGATATTATATATCTTAATGGGAGTCTCCCGACCTTATCTATTACCTGCGTTATTCGTTGCATATGTATCGTATTTATAGGTCAAATAAATTGATTCTGACTTCTGACTTCATAAAAACCAACACCCAATAATAGTATGTTGTTAATATAATTGAATTATTTACTCGAAACGCAGATGCTTTGGATATGTTCATATTAATATAATAAACGAGGCACCGAGGAGTGTGGGTGTGTCCAAGTTATTTTTCAGAATAAACAGTTAAAGTGTGACATTTACAATCTGGTTTTCACTCAATTATACATTATATACATATGATCTGATGTGCAAAAGTTCCATAATTTATAATAAACACAATTAAGTTACTAAATTAACAAACCTTTATAAAACATGTGCAGTAAATAGAAGATTAGAAACATTATTGTCCTCTTGTGGAATTTGAATTAACACAGTCAAGTACCATATCCTGTACACCACACTGACTCCGGGAAAAACAAACTGTATTTTACAACTATACGGAACACAAAATGGACATAATAATTGTCAATAAAGGCCCTTCACACATTCTTGCCTCCTCATCAGCAATAAGGCTCCCATTTCTGAGAGATTTACAAACATGCAACTAGCAACCACAATACTTCGGCAACCATACAGCCACACAATTACACAATTTCTCATCAGCACACGCATTTTAAAATAGGTGAAGCTATTATATTGGTTAAATATATTTTTACATCGAAATTCGCGTTCCACCTCAATAGTTGAAAAGTTAAGATTTGTGTTAAGGCAGATGAGTTTGTTTACCTGGTTTGCAGCTTATAAGAAAAATACAGTCGCTAAACATCTTAAGTTGTCGATTGTTGAGAATAGCCTCTTTGACAGTCGGTAGTTACTTTAATCAACATACTAAAAATAAAAAGTCGCACCTTTCGTTCACTTTTTAACAGAGTTCTGATGAGAAATAATGAATTATTTTGTTTGGTTCAATTTATGTGCTCATAATTGTTCAATCATTGTCACCCCGTTCATTCTGCATCTGTCACCTCTGAGTGACTACAATTAGGACTCATAATTTTACTGTAAGACCTGGTTACTAATAAGAGCCTAATATAGGCCACGATAATAATAAGGACGAGCTTATTGATATTACTGTATTCAAAATATATGCAAAGTTACTTTATAAAGATGTCAGGGAAAAGACAAGAGAAATTCAGAATAATAAAGTTTATTAAGAATAAGGAAAGTATTGATGATTTCACGTATACCACATACACTAATCTAATCTCAACTTTATAAAAGACAACACTAAATTTCTAAAACCGATAAAATAATACCAAAACAACAACCACTAAAACTCTAGGAGACCAACAACCGTCAACAACAACAACCCTCAACAACAATAACCGGTACTCGGCAGGATGGCCCTACTTTCCTGACAGCCGAGCCATAACCTACATAATACAAAATACATAATTATTACCTGGGTGTCAATCACTCGATAAATAATAAAATCACTGCAGTCAAAACATTATTCAGGACATCTGACAGATTGGCAACCATTAACTTTTCAGTATCTACCATTCACTGTACCGTAGAGTAGAAACCAGCTAAAGAACTACACATAATTATACAGTAATTATTCAAACGGTTATTCAGATATTAATGGCAGTGGATTACAACAACCACCAACAACCTACAATGCAGACAACTTAGTTGTGAACTGTCAATGAGACTTGCCCAAACAGTGTCACCATCTAGCGACTAACTGTGGACCGAACGTCCATCTCCATCACCAAATAAATGCAATTAACCTGTGCTGTGCAAAATAACATCTACGGGACAAATGTCATCCAAGTCCAACATTAGGGTTGGTCACCATAGATAAAGGTGTTCTCTAAAAACCTAGGTCCCAACCAACTAGTTAAATAAAATGCCTTGCCCGATAATATCACCCACCATTCATGGTTTAACTTTAGCGGGACAAACAACAAAGTTACAGTTAAGCAATACAACAAACAGGCAAAGTATCAAGACTGCTGCTCATAGGACACAAAGTCCAAGAGAAACATCAAGATTAGGCGACATACATAATTTTCAGTACAATAGAATGAACGGTGTAGCATTGTTTTCATCCAAACACTGTTTACGCGTGCAACTAGTGGATTGCTGGTTGGGTGCAGTAATGTGGATATGTTATCTTCGCCGGCCCATCGTAAGTTTACCTTATTGTAACCTGAACGGGGGCATATTTGCAACGATCTAGGGGGGCACGGTAACCTGGACCCATTCAAAAAGGTCTACAGGCACGCCAAATTACAATGGTCTACGGGGGCATGTGCCCCCCAGGGCCCCTGGATCCGCCTATGGTGCCGTACACATCAGCTGTGGATATCTTGGAACTCTATGTTCGATTTACTTTTTACACAGGGAAAGAAAGAAAACCTAAACTAAACTAAAAATTAAACTAAAAGCATAGCCACTCCCAGGCAATGTGTTACTGGGAGTCCAAGAGGCAATGCGGAAACCTGGAACAATGTGAATACAATTATTTCTATTGCAGACCATTAGCACAATTTCATAACATGCTCAAAGCCCCGTACAATCTAAATCCAATCAAAGGATTCAGTGTCTATCAGTAAAAACACCAAAAAAGAAACGTCAGATAAAATATAGAACAAATTAACTTCGTTATTAAGTAGGTATGCATACCTATACATGCATATCCACACTCACCCATATATAATCATAAATATTAATAGCACACGATTGTTAATGTTTTTAATAATTTACATTGCCTTTTAACAACTTATGATATTTTTGCACAAGTTAACTTTAAACACATCCTTCTAAACCGTCTCGTATATTGACTGGCGTATGAGAAGCTGAGGCTCTCCAAAATCTTGATTTGAACCCACCTGAGGCTCACCAAAGCACCCAACTTAAGACTGCCCAGAAACCTTGATTTGCCCCCCCCCCCTCGGAGCTTGCAAAAGGCACCACATTAACGCTCTCCAGAAATGTCGATTTACACGCCCCTTTGAGGCTCGCCAAAAACACCCACCTTGAGGCTTTCCAAATACCTCGATTTGCACCCCGGAAGCTTGTCAAGACTCTTAGGTTCTCTACAAACATCAGTTGCACCCCCGACGACTGACCAAAAACCTCAAATTTCACCCCAATATATTGGGGTGCTAATCCGATCTCCAAACCCCCCCCACCTTCAGCCCCCAATGTCCCCGATTCCTACGCCTGTGGGTTATTAAAGTAACATTCAATTTGTAATTACCCTTGCTAAATGGTGTCACTGAAATAGTTCTAGGCATTATTAAACTTGAATTTAGCTAAACAGATTACGATAATTACAAAGCAGCTCACGGAAACATGAACATATTTAACCCTTAGGTGCAGCAAAGTGGAGTAATTTAATTTCAGATATTCAAATATATAGCACTCGGTCCAGAAGAAATTAAAGAAAAAAAGGCAGGAATGTATTATGTACCTAGACAGAGTTCGTTGTTTTCTAATGTGTAAAACTATTAAATAGTAAATAACGCAAACAAAAGAAGAACGTTGAGAAAAACTAAATTATTCGGAACTAAATTTGGTAAATTATTATTAATTACTACATAAATTAGCTATACGAAAATAAAGTTATGCTGAAGCTTCTTTTAGTGTTTCACATCCCCTATTTCCAAAAAACAACCCCAAATATCAAGGAACTGACTCTTGTGTTTGAGGGAAAATGTTGTATGGACTCAAGAAAGTCTGCATGACATAGATAGTTTCGATTTAATAAATACAATTTTGGCCAAAAGTAATTTTAAAATTAATACATTTATAGTATTCATAGTCTGTGAAAAAATAAGGTAATTCCTGATTTAATTAATACAACATAATTATTTGGTTTGTTGCTTGCTAAATAAAGAAGAATATGTGGCAATATAATTCCGTACAAATAAATAAATGCCACTATTTTATGGGCAATAATAATCAAACTTTTCTAAAATAACTCTGTTTTACAAGTGATATACATTGAAACAGTTCTTTTTAATTAATAATTTATAAATATACTTCTTTTAGATGGGAGTGCTAGTTCTATATTTGAATAAACATGTACATTGTAATACTTATTAACGTAAATGTTTACTGGATTTGTATAATTAATTCACATATACATAATACATTATTTTTTAAATGCTCAATAATACTACACAATTAGTGCGTTGGTATAACACATTATTTATAAATAGATAGAGAGGAACAGGCGAACTTGTTGCACTGTCATGTTTTTAGGTCAGTTCTATGAAGTTTAAAACAATGTGTATAAACTAAGAAGCGGTAGAGAGGAAATTAGATCAAATGTTTTAACGCCTACTTCGAATACATTCGTCTAACGACCAACGACCGTTTAAAGGGATTCTTTGTAAGCTAATATGCATTCGAGGTGTACTCAAAAAGTATTAATTTCCCATAAGTACTTTCTCTGCTACTTTTGTCTTGCATGTGTATGCATAATTTGGGTGTTATCTGCACACAAAAAACGATAAACAGTTGTGTTTACGCGAATCATGTTAAGCTTGCTGCCACGTGGATGAGTAATTCTGCAGCCCGCGTATAATGAATATTCATGAACGCAAAGACCGTTGACGTCACACACATAGTTGACATGTTAGTTTCTGAGGTGAGTTTATTCAAGCAATGGCATTGTAAATAAGCAATTTGTAGACATATGTATATTGACAGCTATTTTTATAAGTGTAGGAAGCGTATGCACTGTTTATTTACCCTGCTTCCCAATGCCGTCAGCCGAGTAACGTTTCGATTAAATAGAATTATAACGTCCGCTGACGCGGACGGCTGCAGTCGGTGTCAGCTGCCGCTGGGACTGTCACCGAGTCTGTCGAGCCTCAACTACAATAACTAACATAGTCTTATAGGAAATAATGAACACTCCCGCTTACTACTTACATATCTACAATAGACGCTCCCCGTAACAGGAAGCCTCCGGGCCGCGATTGACTGTATTCCACCATACCCGTAACAGCTTGTTTGATTATTGTATCATTAGACCGGATTTACTATTAAATACGTGATTAAATGCAAGAGAACTTCGTTCTTCTTTATAATCAAACACTGCCGAGACGGCGCAGATAAGTACGGGACGGCTATTCGATGGAGAAACTGGTAAATAGACAAATTTACTGAATACCGTTGGCAGCCATCAGCAGCCGTCTGCAGCCGCTAGAATCCGTCGGCAGCCGTCGACAGCCGTCGACAGCCGTCGGAAACTGTTGGCAGCGACAGCAAGCTGCGCAACTATTGATAACATTGAAGCCCTACGGACTCTGCCATTCAACTGTCTAGAGCCAGATAACACTGCAAACATGGTGATTGAGGTTGCGTGCCCATTCCCAGGGTGTGACCACGTATCACGGAACGACGACGCTGCAATAGTAGTCGAGCTCCTAAAGATTCATGGGTTGACACACTCGATTCATGCCGCGGCGACACCTGGTGGGAAAATGTAAAAGCTCAGACGCCCTACCGTATCGTTAGCTGGTACGTCAGAAACCTGGGCATACTTTGAAACCAGGTGGGGCGAATATCGAGATGGCACACGCCTCCGGGGAGATGACATCGTTGTTCAGCTATTGGAGTGTTGTGATGACGAACTGAGACGGGACCTCACTCGTTCAAACGGAGGTTCCATGGTCGGAGGCACCGAGGTAAACGTGTTAGCGGCGATGAAGGCACTCGCGGTACGCAGTGAGAACATCATGGTGGCACGGTACGCATTACATGACATGCGCCAGGGACGCGAGGAACAAATTCGATCATTTTACGCCCGAATCAAGGGTCAAGCTGACACCTGTGATTACCGAATCAAGTGCACCAAAGCAGAGTGCGACGAGATGGTCGACTTCGCCGGCGAGATATTGCGCGACGTACTCGCTCGCGGTATCGTGGACGACGAGATTCAGTTGGATTTGATAAGCGACCAGAACCAAAAGATGAAGATCGAGGAGTTGATTAAGTTCGTCGAGGCGCGTGAGTCAGGCAAGCGATCGGCATCGCGCCTGCTGGATACCCCGAGTGTGAACGCGGCGAGTAGTACATACCGCCGCAATAAGCAATATGAAATGCGACCCACGGACGCGGCGACAACTAAGCCGATACCTGGTCCGAAGCCCAAACATACGTTCGACCCCACGGCATTGTGTTGGTTCTGCGCGGAGAAGGGCCACGGTAAGAACCCGCCGTGGAGCATAAGGAGAAGCCAATGCCCAGCGTACGGCAAGCGATGTGGTAAATGCAAGAACGTGAACCACATAGAACGCGCTTGCCTCGGCAAGGCGTACGCCCGCCGGCCGACGGAGACCGCCGAGACAAGTGACGAACAGTCCGCGGCCTTCGAACTGTGCACGATGGTAAACGGACCGGTTGCCGACGTCAAGGCAATCGCACTAGACCACCATCTGTACGATAACCTTTGTGAAAGGTGGCATAAACGCGCATCTGACCCGCAGCCGTACGTCCGGGTCTACGTCGGAGCATTCGAGGGGGATTACCGTGCCCTCGGTTTCGCGCTCAGGAAGCGTGTAACCGCCGCCAAACTCCCCGCGATGGCAGATACCGGATGCCAGAGCTGTCTAATGGGCATACAAGTGGCCGAGAGGATGGGGCTCAATGCAGACGACCTCATACCGGTCACCATGACGATGAGAGCGGCGAACGAGGGAGGGATACCTATCCTCGGAGCGATGGTGGTGCGATTCTCGGGTACCGACAGCCGGGCCATAACGCACGAGACACGACAAATCGCCTACATCATAAACGCATCAGATCGTATCTTCCTGTCACGGGCCGCGTGCATCGACCTGGGGATGATTAGCGAGACATTCCCTACCATTGGCGAGGTCATTGCATCAGATGACGCAGCCACTCCAACCCCATGCCCATGCACACCGCGCTCAGCACCGCCGCCATTCCCCGAGGGCCTACCGATGCCCGCGACCGAGGAGAACCGAGCAGCGATCGAGTCGTGGCTGAAGAGGCGGTATGCGGCGAGCACATTCAACACATGTACCCACCAAACACTGCCCATGATGTCGGGCCCACCCTTGCGACTGATGATAGACAAGGATGCGACACCTGTCGCACGACACAGTCCAATACCGGTGGCCGTGCACTGGCAGGACGAGGTCAAGGCCGGCTTGGACGAGGATGTACGTCTCGGTGTGCTCGAGAAGGTACCAGTCGGCGATCGGGTCACATGGTGCCACCGTATGGTGATTTGTGCCAAAAAGAATGGCAAGCCAAGACGCACGGTGGACTTTCAGGCATTAAATGTACATGCGGCACGTGAAACCCACCACACCCCATCCCCGTTCCATCAGGCGCGAGGTGTCCCCGAGAACAAGCGTAAGACGGTATTCGACGCTTGGAATGTGTATCACAGCGTGCGTCTGCACGAGGTCGATAAACACCTGACGACGTTCATCACGCCGTGGGGACGTTACCGCTACTGTGTCGCTCCACAGGGGTATCGCGCGTCGGGCGACGGCTACACTCGCCGATACGACGAGATTGTCTCGGGGATAGACGACCACACGAAATGCATCGACGACGCCCTGCTCTGGTCGGATAGTATCGCCGACAGCTTCCACCAGGCCGTGCAATTGCTTGACGTGTGCGGTCGGAATGGCATAACCCTGAACCCGGGGAAATTCGTCTTTAGCAGCCCCGTCGTGGATTTCGCGGGATTCACCATCACAATGGACAGCGTACTACCCTGCCCGAAATATTCTGATGCAATCCTGAACTTCCCCGTGCCACGTAACATTCACGACATCCGCTCATGGTTCGGTCTCGTGAACCAGGTCTCATACGTCTTCAGCATGGCGGAACGAATGCTACCATTCCGCGCACTCCTGAAGGCGGGCCAACAATTTCGATGGGACACGGTGCTTCAGGAGATATTCGATGAGTCGAAGGAACACATCGTCCAGGAAATCGAGACCGGCGTCAGGATATTCGACAAGAGCAAGCCGACCTGCATCGCCACCGACTGGTCGAAAACCGGAATCGGCTTCTGGCTACTGCAGAAGCACTGTGGTTGCACGCCGGTGAAACCGTTCTGCTGTAACGGCGGCTGGAAAGTGACCCTGGTCGGTAGCCGATTTACACACGCGGCGGAATCGCGCTACGCCCCGATTGAAGGCGAGGCACTGGCAGTCGCCGACTTCGTGCTTGGTTGCGAAGATCTCATCATCGCGGTCGATCACAAGCCACTCTTGAAGATCTTCGGCGATCGCTCCCTGGAGGATATACTGAACTCGCGCCTACGTAACTTGAAAGAGAAAACACTGCGATACCGCTTCCGTGTTACTCACGTGCCGGGTACGAAAAACAAAGCAGCCGACGCAATGTCACGCCGCCCTACGGGGCGCCCGGTGAAGACGGACCTCCCGGACGATCACGCATCACTATCGGATATCCTATGGGGTCACACTCACCCCGACGCACTGCTTTTGGTCAGAACACACGAACCAGACGACGCTGATTCGGAACTACTGACACACCGTGACGCCACCGGGATACTGGGATCGGTGACATGGGATCGCGTGAGAGAGGCCACCGCGAGCAACCCCGACATGCACTTACTCACTGAACTGATCGAGGACGGCATGCCGAAGACTCGGAGCGAGATGCCATTGCCCATCCGACAGTTTCACCAGTACCGACACGAGCTGTCGACGACCGACGGCGTAGCCATCTATAAGGATCGCATCATCATCCCACCCGCGCTACGACACGCCGTGCTGGCCGCCCTCCACGCAGCACACCAGGGCGTGTCTATGATGACGGCAAGAGCGGAAACATCGATATTCTGGCCCGGTATGACAGAGGACATCGCCAAGGTCCGCAACGAATGCGAGCACTGCCATCGTATGGCCCCGTCCCAGCCAGCCGCGCCGCCCACCCGGCCCATATTACCCGTCTACCCGTTCCAGGCGATATGCTCCGACTTCTTCTCGTACAAGGGCGTGCACTACGTAGTAGTTGTCGATCGCTACTCGAATTGGCCCATCATCGCGAAGGCATCGGCCGGCGGGGCTGGCCTGGTTAACATTCTGAGACAGACTTTCGTGACCTACGGGACACCGGAGGAGCTTGCATCGGACGGAGGTCCAGAATACACATCGACCGACACCCGCCAGTTCCTACGCACATGGGGCGTGAATCATAGGCTGTCCTCAGTCGCCTTCCCCCATAGCAATTGCCGCGCGGAGGTCGCTGTTAAGACAATGAAGCGCTTGATAACGGACAACACCGGCGGGAAGGGCGATCTGGACACAGATGCAGTACAGCGAGCGGTCTTACAATACAGCAACACGCCAGACCCAGACACTAAGATATCACCAGCAATGTGTGTATTTGGTCGCATGATACGTGACTTCAACCCGGTGATCCCCGGCAAGTATCTCCCCCACGACACCTGGCGCGACACACTACGTGCCCGCGAAGACGCACTCCGCAAAAGGCACATCAAGACACACGAGTACTGGAGCGAACACACCAGGCGCCTGCCCGCACTGGCAGTGGGTGACTATGTCCGCATCCAGAACCAAACTGGACAACACCCGAAAAAATGGGACCGCACCGGCACGGTCGTGGAAGTCAAACAGCATGACCAATACCAGGTCAAAGTCGATGGATCCGGTCGTGTGACGCTCCGCAACCGTCGTTTCCTACGGAAGTTCACATCGTTCACTTCCCCGGAACCACCTCATCCAATCGATGTAGACCTCGGCACGAAACTAGCCCCGACCCCGCCGCCCCCACGTACGATCCCACCGATGTTGCCATCGCCGCCATCGCCGCCCGACGTGGCCCCCACCACACCTGCTGGCCTGGCTCCGGCTCCAGACGTGACTCACCGCTCACCATCTCACGGCTCACCATCTCCCGTGGCCCCTACGGCTGTCACTACGCCATCACACCACCCTACACTGGACATCGCTACCCCGAGCCGCCCGATAATGCCGAGCTCGATACCACCAGCTAGACGTATCATACCGCTGACGTCACCGTTGCCACCCAAGGCACCTCCAGAACCTGCTGTGAGACGCTCCAACCGTGAACCCAAGGCACCGGGTTGGCACATTGATTACGAGATGAAATGAACTTTCATTAAGACTTATAGCATAAAAATGTTTAATCACGCCATTCTAAATGTTCTCAGCTTATTACTCAGAGACTCTTCGTAAAAGCTTAGAGGGAGATAGGAAATAATGAACACTCCCGCTTACTACTTACATATCTACAATAGACGCTCCCCGTAACCGGAAGCCTCCGGGCCGCAATTGACTGTATTCCACCATACCAGTAACAGCTTGTTTGATTATTGTATCATTAGACCGGATTTACTATTAAATACGTGATTAAATGCAAGAGAACTTCGTTCTTCTTTATCTTAGGCAAAGGTCTCGTCTTTCTAGTTAATGGAACTGCATTGTCCAATATTTGACATGCAGTGAACGAAAATGCACGCTAAAATATTAGTACATGCAACCATAGCAAGATGATTAAGTCATTAACCTGGTCTTGGATGTAATTTGTTTGCCTAAATCTGGGATTTGGGTATGTGTGTCTACGACTACGGGTCTTGCATTTCCGGCTTTCCAAATTCCAGTCAGCCGTTTTTCCCCACTTATTTGAACCGAAACATGAAGATGTGAGATTCGTACGTTCACAGACTGTTTTAATGCTACAGCTACGATTGCCAGTAAACCTGGCTGACATGTCATCATTCAATGTAAACATTTTAGGTTTGTAGTACACAATACCATGTTGCCACGAAATTTTGCGATGCACGAATTTTAGACACCAGCAGATCTGCACTCTAGTATACATAAGTTTTTATCCATGAATATATTATTACAAATCTAATAATACATCAGATCAAGTTGCGCTGCTTCATGTGAATCGAACATTTGATAATAATAGTACTCGCTAAAAACAAATTAAACATTTATTTTTGACATGTTACTTTACTGTCATTGTACACTTTTCACGAGGATGGCCCATATGTATAATTTTATACAACATTAATTATTTGAGCAAGAATAAAGGAAAATATTCAGTGCACTCTGGATAAGGTCGAACTTCCAGGGACCCATGACAATACTGATAACTAGAAAGTTATTAGAAGGTCCCCTTATTGGGACCTTTGCCCTGGACCGAGGAAAAGATTGATTTAACTTAGCAAAAATTCACTTATGTGAGTTCATGTTATCTGGAGTGCACTGTATATGACCAATGCATACAGGTAATTATGTAGAAGCAAATTAAAAGTTGGCCAAAGTAATGGATTGGGATTTTAGTCTGACTGAATCAACATAACAAGGTTCTCTTGTATTTCTTTTCCATTTAGCCAGCTGTACACTTGGTGATAAGTCCCATAATCCAATATATAAACTGAATTAATCTGCACAGTGTTGAGGTAGTTAACTCATATTTAGGCTCAGTTTCATAAATTCAACTTTGTTTGTTTGTAGGAACATTGAAAATAGCTGAGCTGATGGAAAGAGAAAATTGAAGAGCTCTACTTAATAGTGCCATTAATAGGACAATGGGTCACCTGACATAAGATGATGTCTGACTTTGTTCTGCCCCATTCTGTTCTGGGAGTCGAGTTTCAAATGGATGTCTGCATCTGATAGCTTTGTGTATCAAAATGCATCGCAGTGCTATTAATAGGACAATATGTTAACTGACACAGTAGTGAAGAAGATATCTGACTTTGTTATGCCACATTAATTCCGTGTGGCTTCTGATGGGAATATGTACATCACTACGTTTCAAATGGATTTGTGCAATCGATCGATTTGTGCATCCAAATGCACATCATCCCGTCATTATATTGAAAAGTAGGAGTACATAATAAAATGTATGCTTTCTTATGCTCATCATGTTTGGATTGTGTTTTACAGCATATTCTTCAAAATTTGTTGAAACAAGTTTGTGTAAAGTTAATTATACTGGGAGTATATAGTGTATAAAAAGGTGTCGACAAAGTTGCTTTTACAATAATTTAAAAAATTCATAAAATATAAATGTTCTACAACATTCAAAATGTCTTAGGGATCTTCTTGAACTAAATACACCAATGATGACTGAAAACAGTGTTTTAGAATATGCGTTATTTATAAAGTTTTGTAATTTTATAACTTTATTTCCATCATACAATGGCCATTTTATTTGTTATCGAAACGGGAGTTCGACAGAAACAAACTCAATATATTTTACTCTAAATGATGAACAGAACAAATCATTATTGCACTACCAGTACAAAATAAAATAAGTGTTTACACTGATGCAATAGATTTTAATATTTTGTCGACAATAATGTTATGCTCTTTATAGATCTACATTTTTCAAACTAAAACTAGTAAAAATAAACCTTACGTAGGTAGGAAAGTACATAACCACCTAGCCTATTTTAAAACCGTGAGTTACGTCAGTGATAATGTATTTATACTGCTTATGGAAATAGCAGCTGGATTTATGGTGCAAATAAAATGGTTTCATTATTGAATGTTTCTCGGCTTCAGTACGTTTCTGTTATCTAAACGTTTCATTAAAACTTCACTTCAAAATGTATAGCCAGATGTACCTAGTGAAAAATGAACATGATAGTATCATAGTTTTTATATTCCAACAAAAACAATGCCAATCATTCAGTATGACATCGGCGTCGCCATCGGCGGCTTCGTGCATGGAGAGGTGGTTTTTTCTTTTAAATCAATCCGTCTGTCATGAACTGTTGCTATGTTCATTCTCCGTTTATTCCATATATTTTCCTTCTTTACTTTACTGAATCTGTGACATAAACAGTAGCTGGTCCACGTTTCATTTTGATAATTTTATCGGTCACGACTCATTCGCATGGCGGTGGCTAATCCATATACACACATGTTGATGTCGTATTTCTTGCATCTATTAACTCGGCGTAGCTAATCGAAGTCTGACGGACATTTCCGAATATTCATTTGCATGCCTTATAAGGACTGTAAAGGTGGGTCGAAAGAAAAAACTCTGCGTACGCAGACTTATTTTTTCGATATATTGTCAGAGTCATTAGTGATTAATAAAACATAATTATATTGAAATAAAGGCATATAATTACATGAAATAATCATATTAGCAGGATTACCTAATAATTGCGTACATTACAAAGAGATTAAAATTCTCAAAGAATCCCTTTAACACGAATAATAACTCTTCGGATTTCATTTTGTTAGATCAGTTTATGTTTAACGCGGTAATATACCTTTTCCGCGGCGCATGCGCAGTACGCGTGCGAGAACGGTTGCGCGTCCACTCAGGGGCCAGTTCCAACTTCCAAGGTTTGTATTGATTCAGATGACCCTCCAGACAGTGGTTACGTTATGAAGCCGGATTCCAACAAGTTATATACAACTGGATCAGGATTTAGACGAAGTATCACAGTCACAGATGGCATGTATATGCATTTCACTCCTCTATTACAAAAATAACCACTTTAGAAGTTTAGTCCACAACTCAAGAATGTCTGTAAAATATCCAGATGCGCTTTCAGTTTCACCGGCGTCACCTGTGGCTGTGTAATGTATCATTCAACTGTTATTCCTTTCTTTGTCAGTTTAAATCAGGTCGATCAAACTGGAAGATATATTATAATATGTTTTGTCTTTTGATAATGCATTATGTTAAGGTCAATTATTCTGACCTGTTAATAAGATGTAGTCGATTTTGTTCACAGCAACATTGGTTGTTTACAATGTGCTACAAGCACGTGGTGTCAGTCGCGGCATGGCACCAGGGAGCATCCTGTTGCCTGTGTGGCCCAATACATTGTATGTAATAATTCCACATCAGGTGGTTTGGGCATCAGACTGACACTCATATTAAATGGGTAATGTGTTTACTCAATACATTGATAAAATACATGTGCATGTGTAAATGTTGTAATTATTTTTTGTAGGTGTAATTAATAAACAATTTTATTTCTTTCAGACATGGACAGAAAAGGACATCCTTTGTAATATTGATCTCTCTCACTGCAAGCATTTGATAACATGTTCAGCGACATCATTTTCACAGTTAAAGAAATGTAATATTTTCTATTTTGTGTGCTATTGGAACATGCCAAAGTGTAAAAAAGTATGCACAGAAAATGTGTGCAATGTGTTTAAGAAATGTGAATGAAGAAAGAATGGAGCCGCAAAGCACTAATAAATATGTGATGTTGTACAAGCAGAGGAAATAATTTCTATATCATGTATATAAACCTATTTCTGTTGTGGTTGCCCATATGTGTATTTGTTATTGCTTCACAAAATGTGATTTAGTCCACATGTCAAATCACAGGGTAAATATGAACTTTTCTTGGAACAATAGAACATCTTGAATACTGCACATTTTATTCAATATAAAGTATAGCTCCGGAAAGAAGCAAACATATTTAATTCACAACAAATTAGATGGTTCCTGGTTCATCGCCCACTTGGACTGGCTGCGGAAGGTTTTGACACAGCTTTGGAAACATTAAAACAATGTTAACACAAAGTGGGCAAATGTTTCGGAGGTCCACTCTTTTAATTAACATGAAACATTTCATCGTGTGAATTATACAAATTGGTGCAACAGTTCTTCCCGATTAGATACTTGCGTTAACGAACGACTACGCTGACATTTGGCAACAGTTGCCGCAGTTAGTATTTACCTTGTTACCTCCCAAGTATCGGGATCAATGAGCCAAGAATTGTCAACAACAGTTCATATTGCGTGTGCCATCGTCGTCGGCACAGAATCATCGTCACCATAGTCATCGTCATCACACCCTGTCGTAAAATGGGGCGGGGTGGTCGGGTCTAGAGCCCTGGACCGTCGATCGATGTGACCTGGGTTCGAATTCATCATTCTACAGCCGTTTCGAAACGTGGACAATTTAATTCAACCCACATTGTCTGTGTCTTTTGGGAGATAAGCCGTTGGTCCCTCCTGCCTGGTGTCTATGCGAGGGTAAATAAAAGATCGCACGCAGGGGGTAAACGTGTTATGGTTGTCACGATATTGGTGTTTATTACTGGGACATTCTCCGACAGCGACACTGGGCATCGGGGTCACGGGGTCGAGTACGTGTCACGATGGCGCGAAGCAAGTGATTCTGTTTGTATTAATTCAATAAATACTTATAACACTTTCTATGCCATGTACAGTTCTAATCAAAGCACCACCGCAACGTAACATGGTGTCAGTGCGTATGTACACGAACCGCTAACGCCCAGTTTGTGACATTATCGCTTGTGGTGAGTGTTCTGAACTGTTTAGTGTTCGCTGGCTCTGCTGTACTCTGGCCTACCGTATCTGACAACGTCAACGATGGCAACGTCGAACATTCCTACGCCAAAACCGTTGAACATCAATGATAAATCGGCCGCAATTCTGTGGAAGGCCTGGCGTAAAACGTGGAATCGGTTCGAAATTGCGACCGGCATCGACGAGGCGTCAGATAAGAAAAGAGTGTGTACACTTCTGTCGGTGATTGGCGATGACGCTGTCAAAGTGTATGACGCCTTTCAATACGCGGATGGTGAAAGTGAAGACAACTTGGAAGACGTCCTGCGGAAGTTTGAAGGGCACTGCAACCCACGACAAAATACCATATTTGAGAGGTACAAATTTCAATGCCGAAACCAAGAGGCTGGAGAGTCCGGTGCGCAATACATGACAGAGCTACGCCATGCTGCAGACAGCTGCGATTTCGGTGGCATAACGACCAGCCAAATCATTCGGGACAGATTCGTACACGGTTTGCGCGATGCGAAAGTGCGCGAACGCCTACTGCGGGAGAATGCTCTGACTCTCGAACGAGCGTATGAAATGGTGCAAGCTGCTGAAGCAACGGTAGTGCACACACACGCCATGTCAGGTGATCAGGCAGTGTGCACCGTGCAGGCGCCCAACAGATTCCGCGGACGCGATCAAGGTCATAAAGATAGAGAAGGCAGGATGGTTTGCAAGAACTGTCCGTAAGACCACGGTCCCAGAAGCTGCCCAGCCTACGGCAAGGAGTGCCGGAAGTGTGGAAAAAAGAATTATTTTCAAAGCAAATGCCACAATAAAAGCATAAGACAAGTGCAGACGTCAGCATCAGATGATGAGTATAGTGTTGGAACACTAAGAGTGAACAGTGTGGGCATTAGACGTCGGGCGATGATAACACTTGGCTTGGGTGACGACGGCGTGCCGGTGCCGTTCCAGATAGACAGTGGGGCTGATTGTTGCGTGCTGCCGCGCGATGAGTACGTGAGGGCGACAGGGGACAGATCGCTGGCGAATCTGAGGCCAATTAAACTCGTCATTGTAACATACACAGGAGCACGCGAAACCGCTCTCGGCCAATGCAAGCTACTAGTCACTAGGCGAGGCGTCAAACACCGAATTGTGTTCAACATTATCCAGGGAAAGTATACGCCAATTCTCAGCTTAGCAACGTCTGAGGGCATGGGGCTTCTGAAGATACATGACTGCAACTCTCTTGACTCTGTCTACAGTGTTTGCGCGACCACCGCAGGGCTGACAGCGAACGACGTGCTAGCCGAGTATGCAGACGTCTTCAAGGGCGTAGGCAGGCTCAAGGATACGTACACTATCCAGATTGACGAGTCTGTGAGGCCTGTAGTGCACGCTCCAAGACGTGTACCGGTACCACTGCGTGAACAGCTGAGGGAGAAACTCGACGAGCTGGTGGCCGATGCAATCATAGCACCCGTAACAGAAGCCACCGACTGGGTGTCTAGCATGGTTGTCGTGCAGAAGCCCAATGGGAAAATCAGGCTGTGTCTAGACCCCAAAGACCTGAACACTGCCATTCGGCGCGAGCATTACCCGATTCCAACCATCGAGGAGGTGAGCACTCGAATGAAACAGGCACGCTTCTTCACAGTGATGGACGCAAAAAACGGGTTTTGGCAGATTTCGCTAGATGACAAGTCCAGCATGCTAACCTGTTTCAACACGCCATTCGGCAGATACCGGTGGTTGAGGATGCCGTTTGGCATAAACTCAGCCCCGGAAATCTGGCAGCGCTCAATGAATCAACTGGTGGAAGACCTGGCCGGCATTGAAGTAATTCACGATGACTTCCTTATCGTCGGTTGCGGTGCTACTGATGAGCAAGCGGAGGCTGACCACGACCAGAACCTGCGAGCATTCTTGGAGCGGGCTAGAGAACGAAACTTACGGTTGAACGCGGGCAAGATGAAGTTGAAGTTGACGGAAGTCCCGTACATCGGACATATTCTGACGCGATCAGGTTTCCGGGTGGACCCTACGAAGGTCGAGGCCATCGTGCGAATGCCGGTTCCGGAAGACGTCAAGGCGGTGCAGCGGCTACTTGGTACTGTCAACTACCTGGCGAAGTTCGTGCCACATTTATCAGCGATACTTGAGCCGCTCAGACATCTCGTGAACAAGGAGATTGAATGGAGTTGGCTACATATCCACGAGCAAGCATTCAATGAGATGAAGAGGGCCCTCACAACTACGTCGGTGCTGCAATACTACGATGTGACGAAGGCAGTGTGTATCCAGTGCGATGCATCAGACAGCGGTCTCGGGGCGAGTTTGCTACAAGATGGACTTCCGGTGGTGTATGCGTCTCGGGCGCTGACGGCGACCGAGAGAAACTACGCCCAAATAGAAAAAGAGCTTCTCGCGATCGTGTTCGCCTGCGAGAGATTTGACCAGTACATATACGGGAGAGAGAATGTGTCTGTGCAGAGTGACCACAAGCCTCTGGAAGCGATCTTCAGAAAGCCTCTCGTAACTGCACCGAAACGCCTACAGCGCATGATGCTGCGTCTGCAGCGGTACACCTTGGACGTGACGTATACACGTGGGATCGATATGCATATCGCCGACACACTGAGCAGAGCGTACATTCCCGGCGAGCCGAGTGTCCACGCCGTCAACATCGCAGAGATCGACATGACGAAAGGGTTGTCGGTATCGCCAAGCCGACTGAAAGAGCTGCAAGCAGCCACCGGTGAGGACCGTGTCCTGCAGAAACTGATCCGGGTGACGGTGGACGGGTGGCCTTCGCAGAAATCGGACACTGATCTGGATCTTCGAGCGTACTACAGTGTGCGGCACGAACTGACGGTGCAGGATGGTCTGTTGTTCAAAGACTCCAGGATAGTGGTTCCGGTCGATTGCGCAAGGACATCATCTCGTCTATTCACAGATCGCATCAAGGGATACAGGGCTGCATACGTATAGCGAAGGACACCGTCTACTGGCCGTTGATGAACCAGCAAATTGCCGATTACGTCAGTCAATGCAGCGTCTGTAACTCGCACAGGCCAGATCAATGCAAAGAGCCGCTGCTGCCTCATGATGTTCCTGGGCGGCCGTGGGCTAAGGTTGGCGCCGATTTGTTTGAACTGCATGGCCAACACTATTTAGTCCTGGTTGACTACTATTCAAACTTCTTCGAGCTGATGAGATTGACGTCAAGTACGCGCGCGAAGTGTGTGATCGACGCGATGAGATCCCAGTTTGCGCGTCATGGGTCACCAGAGCTTCTTATGTCGGACAATGGCCCGCAGTTCTCGTGCGGCGAGTTCCAGGAGTTTGCGAAGAAATGGGACATAGAGCATATAACCAGCAGTCCGAGATATGCCCAGAGTAATGGTCAGGTCGAGAGGGCCGTGGGCACCGTGAAGAACCTCGTCAAAAAGGCAATCGATGATGGCGGCGACATCCAGTTGGTGCTGTTGAGTTTCCGGAACACCGTCCGTGAAGGTTACAGCGCGTCTCCGGCACAACTGTTATTCGGACGCCGCTGCAGAACACTTCTACCGACCCAACGCAGGATGCTGAAACCTAAACTCGCCGTCAATGTGTCTCGCGACAGAGCCGCAAACAAAAAGGCGCAGTGTGCACAATACAACCGATCGGCATATTACCTGGCGCCAATAGCACTGGGCAGTGCAATTCGGATGAAGTTGCCTGGCGACGAGACATGGACGCTTGGGGAATGCACGAAGCAGCTGTCCCATCGTTCGTATGCTGTGCTGATCAACGGTCACGAGTACAGGCGCAACCGGCGAGCTCTACGGGTCGTCGACGAAAGGCTGCCGGCGTCGCTACTTGATAGTTCACGCGCGGCGCCTTCTACACACCGTGAATAGTCACGTCCGGAAGAATCGCCCAGTTGGGAAGACTCGGAACCTCCGGACGATTCGCCAACTCAGGAAGACGCGTCGTCTCGTGAAGATGTCGAATTGACGCCTGTCACGCCAGCACGTGTCACCTCATCTCCGACGCGCAGAGAGACACGTGCTCGCAGGCCACCGGCGTATTTAGCAGACTATCAGCAGTAGCGCCTGTGTTGTATAGTTCTGTTTTTGTTTCGTTCCTATTGTTAAAAGAGGGAGGATGTCACGATATTGGTATTTATTACTGGGACATTCTCCGACAGCGACACTGGGCATCGGGGTCACGGGGTCGAGTACGTGTCACGATGGCGCGAAGCAAGTGATTCTGTTTGTATTAATTCAATAAATACTTATAACACTTTCTATGCCATGTACAGTTCTAATCAAAGCACCACCGCAACGTAACAATGGTATCTGTTGTTGGCTCTGTAACTCTAGTGAAGGTCTGTTTGCATGCCCCTGGATAGTTGAGAGATTGTGTTGTCTGCCGTTTGAATAGTCCACCATTTACGACGCTGGCAAATATCCGACCCGAAGAAATAAGGATACTATGCTATGTCTAATTATGTGACATGTGGTCACATAGTAATAACATGTCTGTTGATCGTCGTGTTCACCCACAACCCTGTGTTCTTGTTACAATTGTATTCCCTATTGCTATAGAGGTTTGATATGTGCTGGAAACAGCATTCTTAGATAGTTTTGTTTCCCCTTTTAACCAATATTAATACCTTGTGCTTCTGCATTAATACTCTAGGCTGTTTTCTCGAAGTTTCTAATTTATGTCCGGTTCCACCTACGTTTTATTGATTTGGTCAATTTGGATAAACTCTCATTTTTAGAATGTATCATAGTACTCATTCAAAATTGGATTAAAATGGCGTTTCGTGACCACTGAAAAATTAATTTTGGATAAGGCTTTAACAGTAAGTGGTGATGTATCGCACTGCCTACAAACAATGTTCCAATCAACGTCATAACAGTGAGAAACAAGCAGCAGAAAATACGACGCCGATTTGCTCAATCGTACGTGTTCTGATCCAATATTATGTGACTGTTATAGAGGACAAGACTCGACCGGCGGCGGCTGGCAGCCATTTGACTAGTACAAGTCAAGTCACGGGACACTCGAGAGTCAGCCGTTCAGTTACACTTGGGAGTCAGCCGTTTAGTTACACTGGCGAGTCAGCCATTTAGTTACACTTGGGAGTCAGCCGTTTAGTTACATTGGCGAGTCAGCCGTTTAGTTACACTTGGGAGTCAGCAGCTTAGTTACACTGGGGAGTCAGCCGTTTAGTTTTGGGTTTACAACGAACATCTATTGAACTTCGTTTTTTGTATACATTTTTGTGTAGCATGCATTTTCTATTTTAGAAAAACAAATGTGACGTCGCACCACAATGTGTGAAATAAAATGTGTCGTGATGTTATTGTTTCATTCATTTTAAAAATGGCACGTAGATAATCGAATATTTTCTTTGCAGGTCTAGTTGGGATATTTAGCAGCTGCGATGCCATAACCGTATAGTTGGCAGGAACACACGCCAAATACGGATATCATTCCTCGGGTGTAGATAAATACTCAGTAGATTAGTTCTGCTAAGTCAGGGACTTGACCAGGCCAAGCCTGCTGCATGGAGGATGGCTGTACTCCAAGAGCGTCCTCTATGGTGAGCTTGTCTCTAGCACTAGGCGTGTTGACCATCCTGTACGTTGCAAAGATCGTAATTTGATTGTTCGTAGGCCTCGTGGAGTGACTTTTAAAATCTATAATATGACAAACCGGTTACACTTCCAAGCTATTAAACTATAGAACTCTTCTGATGTTCCATGTTAAGCATATGTTTTGGTGGATATCACCACGTCTAGCCGCTGTAAGGCAGTTGTTATATAACGACGTTATCCAGTTGATGTTCAGAAACATTCTTAAAGTAGGGTCTGGCAACAAGGCCTAGTTCAACAGCTTGGGACGATAACGCATAAAACTCGGGAGTAATGGTTTGGCAGGAAATCCATCCGTGATTTAGGCCGGCTGACCCCACGAAGTAACCGTAATACTACATTTGGTTATAAGTAATACCATGAGGCTCATAAACCGTTCGATAGAAAATCAATATTATTGTGTTGTTGAACAATTTTTTTCATTCCCGGCGAAAGTTCTTGGGGGAGGCGGCACGCCACTCTAGCACAGACGTAATGCGGCCAAATTCCAAAAGTTTAGGGGCACGCCACTCTAGCGCTGGCGTAATGCGGCCGAATTCCAAAGGCTTAGGGGCACGCCACTCTAGCGCAGGCACAGTGCGGCCAAATTCAAAAGGTCTAGTCGGTAAGTGCCCTCAAGCCCCGTGGCTCCGCCTATGATCATCATTGTCAATTTCATTACCCGGTTTAATCGATATTCTATAATCTAGCTTACTTTCTACAACTTTCCTATAAACATTCGCGGTGCCCTTCTTTCCGTTCGACCTTTGGTCTACTATAGCACCGTCGCTCCACACGGCAGTTACTTAAAGCCTTTGTGTTATCACAACAGACCGAGACTCAATAATGGACTGAAATATTGTATCAAACGAAAACGCAAAAACGTGTACAACGACGTCGTTACCATTCGTACATACGCATGCTTCAACTCCCAGACCGTTTACACGGCACTGCTCCATCGTGATCGCGATCCAACTCCGAAGCAGGCGTAAATGTATCGTGATCAGACCGTTTACACAACACAAAGTAATCGGATCGAGATCGAGCCCGATCGCGATGTCCAGCCAGCAAACGATGGCGCCACACCACGGACCCACGATATTCGAGGCGACGACCAGCTTGACACACTTTAAAACAGCGGAATTATTACGTTCGTTCTGTGTAATGGTGTCACCGACGTTCGTCCTTCGGTGACACTGGCGGTGCGGTCGACCAGTGGAAGCTCGTCTCGCATACATCTGCTACGATCGTGCTGGCGCCAGGTCAGAGCTGCCATCTACCGGTAACAGTCAATACACGCGTGAGATGTCGGTTTCTAATATTGAGAATTACTAATGCCGAGCGAGGAGAGGCGTCTAAGAGAAACCACAACGGTACATACATTTGGGCATAATCGAAGTTTGGCCCATGCATAGAAAATGGGCGAAACATTACGTTGATCCGTGTAGTCCCACCTGTTAGCTAAATCAAAGAACTTCCACAAATGCATTATTTTCCCACAAGGTGTCGCCACCATTTTCACAAAACGCGATTACTGGACCTCTGGTCTCATGACATTAATGAATTAACAAATCCAGATCAACATTTGTATCGGACGGCTGGAAACAGGCACGTGTCAGTGTTCCTATAACTAATCGGTGGACAGATTATACGTAGCTCATTTATGCGGTTTATACGCAGAGCAATCGCAGAAAACACAGGTATCATTGAAAACAATTCAATCTCATCCGTCTACCGTCCGGTACCAACCTTAAAACCAGCAAGAACACCTAAACGTTTAATAAAAGGCGTTGATTTTCTGCCTAATCTCTGAACGTTTGGTGTTCGAGATGCAAACCGTCACACACACAAACACACAAACACACACACACACACACACACACACACACACACACACACACACACACACACACACACACACACACACACACACACACACACACACACACACACACACACACACACACACACACACACACACACACACACACACACACACACACACACATAGATACATACATACATACATACACACACACACACACATATATTCTATATCTCTTTCTCTCTCTCTCTCTCTCGCTCTCTCTCTCTCTCTCTCTCTCTCTCTCTCTCTCTCTCTCTCTCTCTCTCTCTCTCTCTCTCTCTCTCTCTCTCTCTCTCTCTCTCTCTCTCTCTCTCTCTCTCTCTCTCTCTCTCTCTCTCTCTCTCTCTCTCTCTCTCTCTCTCTCTCTCTCTCTCTCTCTCTCTCTCTCTCTCTCTCTCTCTCTCTCTCTCTCTCTCTCTCTCTCTCTCTCTCTCTCTCTCACACACACAAACACACACGCACATGCACACATACACCACCCACACACCCACACACACCTACCATATCATTTGGAAAGTGGCGCTTCAATCGGTAGATGTAGCCCGTGTCTAAGACACCGGAAACGGCATGGTTGTAGGTCCATTAATAGGTTATTTTAGGCACGATTATAAGGAAACCGATTATATATTTCAATGGTAGAAAGCAAGCGTAAGCTTTCACACGATATCAAGATCGTTGGGATCGGACGAGCCATAAGAGTGCTAGCAACTGTTGTACTTAGCGTTTTGAGACGTTTGAAAAAAGGGTTGCTTTTCTATCTAATCCCTGAACGTTTGGCGTTCGAGATGCAAACCGTCTTTGACAAAAACGTTGATATATATATATGCCCTGTTGCTCACATTCATACATACATACATACATGAATACATGCATACATACACAGATAGACACACACACACACACACACACACACACACACACACACACACACACACACACACACACACACACACACACACACACACACACACACACACACACACACACACACACACACACACACACACACACACACACACACACACACACTCTCTCTTTCTCTCTCTTTCTCTCTATTTCTCCTCTCTCTCTCTCTCTCTCTCTCTCTCTCTCTCTCTCTCTCTCTCTCTCTCTCTCTCTCTCTCTCTCTCTCTCTCTCTCTCTCTCTCTCTCTCTCACACATACACACACACACATACACACGTATACATACACGTACATACGTACACACGTATATACGTACACATGTAATATTTATTGTAAAACAATTATCATTAGTATAATAGAGCCTCGCTGTTGTGTGTGTTCGCAAACAAATGCCAACAATTTCCAATTCCTGTGAACATAGTTTGATAGATTCAGGGTTTCCTAGGATGTATGCGTATATCAGTGAAACTTATACCGAATATAGAATATGCCAACAATCCATTATCGACACGGCTGAGTTTCCCTTTGACGGGAAACATTCCAGCAGTGTTAAAGAAGGGTGATGAATCGGAAGCGACACAATATAAGCCAATATCTCTAACCTCGGTATACAGCATACTTTTTGAACATAATTATTATCTACAGTATCTTAATGGATCACCTGGACTCTAATAACATCATCGTAGAGTATCAGTATCGGTTTGGGTATAAACATACCTTTCAGGTAGAATTAATTAGTGCCGTGGAAGATATTGCTTAGAACGTAGACCAAGGCCACAACACTGACCTTCCATTACTGATTTTTCTATAAAGTTTTGACACAGTGCCTCATGTACGTCTTGTGAACAAGCTCCAGTATTACGGGGTCAGTAGTGGTGGTACCAGTTGGATTTCAAACTGGCATACAGACAGGAAACAGAACGTTATATCGATGGCGAATCGATCAGAAGAAGTTGTAATGGAGTATGCAGTGCCGCATGTCGACTCTCTTCCTTATTTATGTTAGGGTATCACTTCAAACATCATACTTTTGTCGATGACTGTATTCTATACCGGTGCATCAGTGGCAATGAAGACCCAGAAGCCCGTCAATCCGATCTGCAAAGGTTAATTGACTGGACCATAACTTGCCAGATGTATTTTAACATAAAGAAATGCTCAGTTATGCACATCGACAAAAGAGAACTATCAAACAGTCCAAGTATACGATTACAGGCTGTCTGGGGATTGCCCACCACCACGTATACCTAGGAGTTGAGTTCTCCGAAGACATCACGTGGAACATTCATATATCTCACCTGACTGCTAAAGCAAATCGCATATTGGGCATCTGGAGAAACGTATTTAAATGTTCAGAGAAGACAAAGCAATCAGAACAATTTCACTTGAGTACGCGAGCGCCGCGTGGGACCCTATCGGCGAGAATTGTGACGAGTAACAATAGTCGGGAATCCAGCGTAACAATAACGATGAAAGAACTAAAGTGGGAAGTAGTAAAGTAGATCCTTCAGAAGATATGCTGGCGCGGTGCGGAGCAAGAGCAGATGACGTCACTTCCGTGCAAGGTCAAGGTCAATGTGGCGCCAACTGGCTAATAGGTCAAGGTGGCGCTCCCTATCGAATAAGTCAAGAACTAAATACGTAGGTCAAAGTAGGTAATTACGCATGCGCAATGGTGTCTTTTGTTATGTCGCATATGTGATGAACCATTTTTTTTGGCATAGCGCCCCCAAATGTCTACATTTGTAACTATAAAACATGTCAAATAAAATGTTCAGAATCTGTTTTATAAATTTTTAAAAATCTTTCCAGCATCACTTATGTTAATGAGATAATGCCGTAGTTTGGTGACGTGTTCTGTCCTGATTGGTCAATCCTACCGTTATCACGTGATTTTTCATATTCTTATATAAGCCGGATCGTCACTTCGTATTAAGACGACACTATGGCTAACATCATGTTGAAGACACCCTATTACCACCCTCGCGGTGCAGCAGACTCGAGCGACGAGGACGAGCCGACCCTTCATTCTGGTCACCAACCGCCCTTCCTCGCCGTCAGAATCATAGGTTGTGGACGTGGCAATGTATAGCAAGAATAAGACAAAGACAAGACAAAGGTGGAGTTATGCGGACGCGGCCAGACTGCCGCGGACCGTCGTGAACAGTGTGTCCGGTTTGACCCCTATTCCTTACGGAGTAGCCTTCCCGCCACTACCGGAGGCGGCGACACCACAAGCACCGGCAGCCTCGGCGGCCAACACCACTGGCAGCCTCTGCGACGGGATCACTGCAACCACCGTCCCGGGTGATAAGTGTTTATTAATATTATTATTATATTTTTATTTGAAGACACTTATGAAAACACGATGTCTAATAACAATCCTATGTACGTTTAGAAAGTCGCCCGTCGGACTACTGGCGAGGAGGCGCCCGTTGCAGCCAGTGATGATGCCCTACCACCAGCGAGACCATCTGCATCCTCCCTGGCTCCATTCACCTGCCCGCAGTGTAATATCCAGTTTACACGTCACAACAACTGGAAGCCTCACGTCGCCGGCGGCCGTTGTGTGGGCCGGAAAAGGACCAGGGAGAAGGCCTTGCTCGATCCGCTAGTGGTAAGTCGTATTTTATATACACTTTCGCCTAAAATGGCTCCTCCTACCTTATTCGCGCCAAAAAGACGGCTCCCTATGTATTTCCCGTCAAAACGACGGTTCCCCACTCATTTCCGCTAAAAAAGGCGGCTTCGTATGTACTTCCCGTCAAAATGGCCCTTCCCCATTAATTTCCGCTACTGTGTTAATACTGCATTTCTAATAAGGCTACTCTGTAGTGATGTACTACTGTGTTAATACTGCATTTGAAATAAGGCTACTTTGTAGTGATGTACTACTGTGTTAATACTGCATTTGTAATAAGGCTATTTTGTAGTGATGTACTACTGTGTTAATACTGCATTTGTAATAAGGCTACTTTGTAGTGATATAGTACTGTGTTAATACTGCATTTGTAATAAGGCTACTTTGTAGTGATGTACTACTGTGTTAATACTGCATTAGTAATAAGGCTACTTTGTAGTGATGTACTACTGTGTTAATACTGCATTTGTAATAAGGCTACTCTGTAGTGATGTACTACTGTGTTAATACTGCATTTGAAATAAGTCTACTTTGTAGTGATGTACTACTGTGTTAATACTGCATTTGTAATAAGGCTACTTTGTAGTGATGTACTACTGTGTTAATACTGCATTCGTAATAAGGCTACTTTGTAGTGATATAGTACTGTGTTAATACTGCATTTGTAATAAGGCTACTTTGTAGTGATGTACTACTGTGTTAATAATCCATTTGTAATAAGTATACTTTGTAGTGATGTACTACTGTGTTAATACTGCATTAGTAATAAGGCTACTTTGTAGTGATGTACTACTGTGTTAATACTGCATTTGTAATAAGGCTACTCTGTAGTGATGTACTACTGTGTTAATACTGCATTTGAAATAAGGCTACTTTGTAGTGATATAGTACTGTGTTAATACTGCATTTCTAATAAGGCTACTTTGTAGTGATGTACTACTGTGTTAATACTGCATTTGTAATAAGGCTACTTTGTAGTGATGTACTACTGTGTTAATACTGCATTTGTAATAAGTCTACTTTGTAGTGATGTACTACTGTGTTAATACTGCATTTGTAATAAGGCTACTCTGTAGTGATGTACTACTGTGTTAATACTGCATTTGAAATAAGGCTACTTTGAAGTGATATACTACTGTGTTAATACTGCATTTGTAATAAGGCTACTTTGTAGTGATGTACTACTGTGTTAATACTGCATTTGTAATAAGGCTACTTTGTAGTGATGTACTACTGTGTTAATACTGCATTAGTAATAAGGTTACATTGAAAAATATGTGCGAAGTACGCTTTTGCAGTGCTATATTATTGATTTGACTAGACAAGGAAAATTGTGTTATGTCAAGTGTCAACACAACAGATAGTTGATGCATTCCAGAGAAGCTGAGATGGTGTTCGAATGAACACGTCTACAGGGGGCGAATTTATGTTTTCCAAACAAGATAGATAGGGAAATGTTTCCGCGGCGCCCATTGGCTGTTGACGCAGTGGTCCATGTGCTTGGTAGTAAGCGTGAACAGCGATGCATCGAGCACACGCTATGCGTCGAAATGAGTTGATTATCAATAATCGAACAAAACAGTTACTAATATATGTAACGTTGTTTTACGGGGGTATTACGCGGACTAATAGTAACGCCATGGAGGGTTTTAATGCATTGTTTTACGGCTTAATTGAGCGGTCGTAGAGCGGAGTTTGCGGCATTAATGGCCATTATCTTTCATCGTAGTCATGACTCGTGTGTAGGGCCTACTCGACAATACATGGCAACTGTTGTATTAATTGCTGTCATTGTTGTCGAGTCATAAGTTACATGCGTGCATCCATTATGACAATTGTGTAAAGAAATAATGTTAAACAAAGCTTTTGCTTTTTCCTTCCCCCCAGAGCTACTTGCAAGGTAGCAATAAACAAGCAGTAAACCCTTGTGTTATGTGCTAAGTGGTGTGTCTCAACTCATTTAAGTGACAACATGATTATGAAAAATGCTCTTACGTATGTTCCATAATTGCAACCAAATTCAGATTAAACGGTGTTAACTCTAACAAATTGTATCATTAATATTGGTTTTTGCGTGTAAAGTTTATTTAATGGGCAATGTACATTAGTATAAATTAGAAAGGTGAAACCACTATCATTACACTGTTGCTATATTCGGAATATAAATTGTGTTTATGTGTGCATAATATATATATATATATATATTTAATATGCTGTGTTGTTTATATTCTACGTTTTTGTGTCAAAAGGCTGACATTGATGTGCCATGCACTGCCATACCAAACCACCCACGAAAATGTATGAGAAGACATTGATTAATTCCATGAAATATTGTGGCATATGTGAATTAATGAACAATATCTACATATGAAAACATGATCGGCAAATTATTATATTTTGATAAATTGTATTGTAGAAATATACATAAATACACAAATTAGATAAAATCAATGTGCATTGTGTGCAGGCACCAATACAATAAATTTCTTTAAATTTAAGTCTTGCTGGCCAATAATTTGATAAATAAGACTAATCTTAAAGAAATTTACCAATCAATAGTACATTATCGGCTATCGTAATGCATCATCGATATTTTGATGTATCATTACTGTCCTCTAATTTTGACAGCTTCGTATCAGTCAATATGTATGCAACACAAGCAACCTAACAATAAGTAAGTATTATCATGTAATTTGATTCCGGACTCGGTTACATTCATAGTTTTGAAAATATGGCAAGTTTCCTTTCCGAGACCTATGTTGCTCTGAACGGAGCTTTCGACGTCTTCACGACGTCTTCATCAGCGTTGGTCTGCGCCACCCTCGGTCGTCATGTGACTGTTGATAACTATCACATGACAATACTTCCAGGAAGATCGCGGGAAGTTGTATCCGCGGAATCTCTGTTGATTTCTGGTCGCCTCTCTCTGATTTCAATCGCCTCACTGATTTTCCTTCTCCAGAAGTTGTTTTCTTTGGCGAGTACGTTTGAGTCTTTGGCCGAGATGTTGTAGCCCTCATTCACTCTGTGTTCACTTACTGCCGTGAGTGGGCCCCTGGTGTTTTTGTGTTCTTTGAGTCGGGCTCCTAGTGTCCTGCTCGCTTCACCTGCATAGGTCTTCCTGGAAGTATTGTCGTGTGATAGTTACCAACACAGTCACATGACGACCGAGAGTGGCGCAGACCAACGGTGATGAAGACGTCGTGAAGACGTCAAAAGCTCCGTTCAGAGCAACATAGGACTCGGAAGTGAAACATGCCATATTTTCAAAAAATAAGCAAGTAATTTAATTTGATTATCTTGCCATGAACAAACAACAGCAACAATTTAAGTAACCAATGTGTCACTAGTAGATAATAAGAATAACACAAACACATTGTGCAACAAATAGCCCATCAAAACCACATATCGATTATAGTAATGTATATTTAGTAATACGTAATCTATTAATAAAAAAGACACAAAATCATAGGCATTATTTACAATCATGCTTAATTAAATGCAGTAAACTTAAATTCACATCATCCCAGTATTTTACTAATACGTATGATACACTACATTTATTCAGCAGGCAGGAACTGAACCTCAGACAGACTTAGCTAGCCTCGGCTCTGGCTCTGAGGAATGCATGCCTTCCAGCGGGAATTTGACTTACTTTGATTGGTATCACGGCCGCGTGAACAAAGGCATAGATATGCTGGAAATAATCTAGAACTACATGACACATTGAAGACTAGAAGAAAGCCGACGACTAGCAATAGTTAACGGCAATCAATTCGCGTGAGCGATAGTATAGAACTTTGATTAACGTCACCGGGCAGAAAAGTCTGGAATTGTCGCTATGACCCCATCAGAATGTTTTGTAATAACATTAGGCGGAATGTGTTTGTGTGTTAAAATGAATTTGTTGTAAATACATTATGTTGAACATTTGTCTGATACAAATCACTGACTGATGACCATTGATAAGTGTTCCACTAACTACCCATCAATCAGCAGCAGGAAAATGCTGGATAATCAGCTCCCATTACATAACAGTGACAATGTTTTTATTTCATTAAAAGTGAGTGACAATTCTACTCGTGTATTTAGAATGATAATTGACAATTTGACAACTTTGATTTGATTTTACAAACATTCGTAGGCTCCAGATGCACAGCTATCTTGTTATAGTTAGAGGAAAGAAAGTAACGGACACAGTGTAACGGTATAAAAAGTAACACACTCTTTATATTATTATTATCACTCTTTATTATTACTATTTTATATATTATAAAAGTACTTTTATGTTAAAATAAAGTGTGTGAGGTAAATCTTTGATTTTTTTAATTTGGTGTCTTATAATTTATTTAAATGCCAGTGAATAAGTGTCACTTTTATGATGTTGAAATTCAATCAATACATATACATTAAAATGTGTTATGTTTTGTATTCGCAAATTCACCACCTGTTTCTAATTTTAACAAATCATTAAAACTAATTACTTTGAAAGCCTAATCTGCAATACAGGTAATTAGCTCATCCATCACTTGAGATGCAACAAAGATCAAGCCCTTCAAACCCACTTCTCCATAAACCACTTGGTAGGCAGGTACCAATTGCAATTACCAGTCAGGTTTTAGGCTGATAATAAAACTGGTGTAAATAGAGAATTAAGGGACTGAAAGAGCAGATGAACAAAGGAAACCAACCTGGGTTATGTAAAGGGGCAGTACAGAAGGGTTTTTATCCTGGATTCATGTCACACGGGTGTTGTCAGGTGATAAACCCTTTGTGTGTGTACTGGGACTGTTACAATTTATAAATATAAATTTCTATAAGAAATCATTGTAAATGCAGTAAACCTCGTTCGACAGTAAGTCGGATTCACCTAAGTCGGATCTTCGCTCAAGTCGGAGAGAATTCTGAGGAACGGTTGATTTGTAATGAATTTCCCATACAAATCTTTGTGTAAGTCGGATCTTTGCCTAACTCGGAATAACTGAGTCGGTCCATTTGATCCGAGATAATGTGTTTTCCTCGCCTAAGTTGGATCGCAGTATTCAACACAATCGCTTGGTAAGCTATAACCTTAGAGATTTGTGCCAAAATGAAGCATAAAACTGTTTTAATACTGTATGATGTTGTATGTTGCTTGTGGACATCAACATTTATAGAGTTACCGCGTTATTTACAGTTACCTAAGGGCTTTTAGAGGGTTGCCTTTGGCGGTGGGATATGTCATCTTCGGCTAAGTAAGATTTTTGCGCAACTCGGATTAAATCACTCGGTTCGATTGAATCCAACTTAGGCGAGGTTTACTGTAATTTGTTTTGATCAGTTCATTCAATTCCAATTCAATCTGTTTTGATTTTTTATTCAAATGTATGTGTATGTTTATCAGTTCAATTCCAAATCAAATAAGAATTGGTAGTATGTCTGCGACAAACTATCCTTTTCACATAAGACGGGTTTAGTGGCTGCTTGCAGACTATTGAACCTAAATTCCCAATGGTGTGAAAAATATCACAATATTACTTTTGTACTGGTTTTACAATTTGTACTTGGACTGGTACTTATCTGTCAACCAAGCAGCAGTGTAGCAGTATGGTTTAATTGGTTGTCAGAAAACTACATAAAAAGTAACAAGAATTAAAGTAACACAAAAGTAACATTATTGATATTATGATTTTCTTGATTTATTATAAAAAAACTACAAATTGAATAAGGCAATACATATTAACATTTGAAATATTGATTGTTTTATTTAATTTTTAAATTCAACATAATTATTAATTGAAGTTCTAAATGTCAAATTGCTGTAGCCCAAAAATTACTGGAGTTGAGAGGCTCTTATTTTGGTTTCATGTTCATCTTCTCAAGGGATATCACCAAATTGATTATTCAAAAACTGAAGAGTTGAGTGCAACCAATTTCAGAATTATTATGACCCACTATATGACCATAATTATTATTATTAATGATAACAAACACTCCATAATTAATCCAGACATGATCTTTATTCAGTATCTGTCTCTATTGCAGACCATTACACAACCATTGTCCACTCGCATTCCGCTGTCCCCAGGGCCTACTGCATCTAGCAAGTCTACTGCACATCACATCAAGTCGGTATGTACTGCATTATTCACATGGAAACTCTTATTGATTTCTCAGTTGAAAGAAAATAATTCTACATTATCTTTTTTTGTAATGTGATAATTTAGCAAATGCTTTACCGTAATAGTACACAAACACAATGTCATGTTTGACAGATTCCACGAAAGAGGGTTGCTCCTACTTCCACCATTACACCACGACATGTTCTGCCAGCTCTTCCCCACCTGACAAATTACCGCCACACTGGACAACTTGAAGTATTTCACAGTTACCTGCTCAAGTACTGCTCCAAAAGACAGCACTTCTTCTATGAAGTTAGGACAGAAGTCATACATTGCAATAGGTATTTAGTTGTAAAAAGTTGACCTCAGTCATTCTAATAATAGCACCACTAACGTATCGTGGCATGGTGACATAGTGGTTAGATCATCAGAATCTTTTAAGTCTCTGCCATTTCAAAGCTTGTGGAGTTTTGCTCACTCCACATTGCTCCAGTTCACTCGGATAAATAAATTAGTACCTGACACAGTGATACTATTTTCGTAGTATATGCTGTGTGGAGCTGAATACTTCCCAGAGGAGGATGGTGGTTGAATGGACAGGACTGTCAGGTGTTAACTATGTCACAGAGATGGCGTGAATACTTCACAACTGTATTCACTTTAGTGTAATAAATTTTCCATGTAATAGTAACGATAAAAAAATACAGTCACTGTATATACCATATATAAGATACATGACAAAAACGAGTGATGATAAATGCAACTGTGGAGGACTGTCATAATGGGATGCCTTGTTTGTAAGGATCAATATTATTTTGTCAATGTCTGATTATGAATACTTGGCCATTTGAGTATGATTCAAACAGTCAACATTTTAAAACACGATTACCGAGTGCAATTATAGAAGACATATTTATACATTATTGTCATTTGGAAATTGGCGTTTCAAAGTTCACTGAAAGCCGACCAGTCGTAAGGAAAGTAATTCACAGCAGCTTACTAACAAGATATAGATGCTGATGGGTTTGTTGCTTTTTGTTGGTAAGAATCTTATTACAATACTGTATGTCCTGTTTATTATAGGGACGAAAGCACGGCTCATACTGTCTGCTCTGGTATGGAAGTTCTGGCCAAGCCCTAGCGCAGACAACCCTGTTAACGTTGCGGATGTCTGGTCAAGAAGGCGCAAGCAGTGGGTGCTGCGAACGACAAAACACAGCAGCAGATTTACCTGCAAACCCAAATGTCCATGGAAAGAGTGAATGATGTCTTTGTGAGAAGTCTGAAACAGCCAGGAATCACTGTCCCAACTGGAATTGCAGTCCTTGGGGCAGATGTGCCCAAGCCAATGAAACATGATCTGCTGGCATCAAGAGGCAGTCGATTTGTAAATAAATAGTCAATCCAGCTATTTATTTACAAATCGACTGACAATTGACAAGGGCGTTTCAAGGGACTGGCTGTTTTGTTTGCATTTCCACCTACAGCCATCATTTTGTATAAGGTGACAAATGTTTAGTCTAGTTCAGTCCTCCAGTGCCAAGTGGAATCCCTCATGTTGTGTCCCATCGAGTGCAGGGAAGTGTGATCGTATTTGATGGCTGGCACACGCTGGTATAACTCTCCGTACCTTTCGGCCCAGCCTGCCATGGATCCACCGGATGAACTGTCTATATGCAGCCCACCTCAGAGACCTGAAATAAAATAAGGCTCAAATAAATTTACTAACATTGTCAGCAGGTGATGTATGAAAATAGGTTTGAGGTAGTTCTTTTCCTTGTCAAATTGGTATATATCAACAAGCAGTGTTTTTATGAAATCATTTGAACCTTTCTTCAATTCTCGCATAGGCATGCTACTCAAAATGTTCTAGAATGATCCTATATTGTTTACTATTAAACATTAAAAAATGTTGGCAGATTTCTACTAACTATGCCTGGTATATACAGTTTATGAAACTTCATACATATTATATGTTTATACATTTTAAAATTGCTGTTGCTTTGCTTGATGTTCTGGTTACTGTAGTATTATCGTCATTGTTGATATATGTCAATAAATATTTAACAACACATTGCACTATTGTTATAACACATCAATATATACTTACTTGTTCGTTGGCGGGTCTAGTTGTTATCTAACCGAATGTGATTCATAGCAACTAGTATATTTCCTTGGCCATTCGTAACGCATCGTAGTCCACCTGCAACAAAGAACCAAGCGTTTAAATGAAAGTGTTACATGAATGATAAACAAACAGGGATTGCTATTACTACAGTGGAACCTCGCTATATGGTGACCTTGGTAATACAGCCTCGGTATAGTATAGGATATAAGTACTACCGCTAGTAAGATAACTTTTGTCCAGTCCCAAGGGTGACCTTAAAAGTGAGGTTCCACAGTTCCATTCTGAAAGAAGCCAATGTCACAAGCAGCATGGATTAGGATTGTCTTTCTGTATTTATACAAAAATTATGCCCCCTCTCTATAAAATTAAATTCAAGCCTATTAAAAGAACAATTAATACTGCTACACATTTTTCTCATACGGTGATACACATGCATAGTCGTTACTGTAAATATAATAATGGGGACACAACAGTTCACCTGTTTGTTTTCTATCATAGCCGTGAACAATTTCAACTCGGTTCCTGGAACCGTTTTTAAAACGGCGAAGGTATAACCTTAGGTAATATTCCCATAAAATGTAAAACTGGACACTCTGACACCGAGCCCACGGCACTGGCATGAGAACTGAGGACTGTCGTCGAATCGAGGTGCCACCGACCGAGCGATCGACTCACTCAGTTCATACGTTTATTTAAATTATTACCCATCCCGGACCTCATAATGAGCAGTTATTTATACTAGACACATAAATAATTACCCTCACCGACATGCTCTGCGTGCTGACGAGTCGCAGCCGTTTTCTGACAGCAGACACCCCTTTCTTAACCAAAAAATCAACTTGACACAGCGACACCGTCACCATCAGTCGCCAGTCAGTTACGTCTCGGCTTGTTAGTCGCCTCTGCATTTCTACTTCCCGCGCGTCTTCGTTATAATGCTTACGGTCACCAGAACGCTCTGGTCTATCTGGCAATACTGGCCCTTATATTTGCGGTTGAAACCGTTATCCAGCTACTTCTAAATCCATTTCATCAGATGAAGAATCAGAACCGTAACGACACGCCATATTGTCTAAACTCAATGGGTAACATCGCACAGCGCCACCTAACTTTTTTTTGGAAACACTAGTACACACAAAATCCAGAAAAGTACGTAGCATTGCTTACGTCATTTTCTGTTCAAAATGGCGGAATTCATGAAATTCGATAGAGGGTATGTTCAAATATTTTTACTACTAAACCACTGACATTAAAAATATGATTATAGTTGGAAATAGTTAGTTTGCATTAACTCTTTCAGGTGCTTAATCCCCAAAAGTTCTCTTATGTTTCCCTTTAAACTAGAGTATCCGGGCCAACCTCGATTTCGTAATTATAACTACACGTTTGCCTAAATTTGATACCTCAGTGGTTTATTTTTATTATTCAAGATCATCCCAGGCATATTTATATTATGAAAATATTGCGTCTAAGCACACTTTTGAGGCCCAAAGAGCGACCCGGTTTGCGCCAGTCTGCGGAGCACGGCGGTCGTGCGTTACCGCAGAAAGCAATATATCAGCGTATGTTGTTGCAAACTGGGTTGGTCTTTGGGCTTCAACAGTGCGCTAAGACGCGATATTTTTGTATCGTACACATGCATGGGATGATGATGAATAATGGCAATAACACATGAGGTATAACAATTAGGCAAACATTTTGTTTTATAACGACGAAGTATCCTACTGGCGGGAACTTCCGGTGGTGAATTGTTTTGAATTTGGTGTAGCAAACTTAATTGTGAGAATATAAGGATATTTGATCAAGATGAGTGATATTATTGAGCGTATGTCATACATAGCGTAGTTGTAGACACATTGTAAGGAAGATTTTTTGTTAAAAGTTAGCGAGAAGGAGAAATCTAAGGTAGTTTAAAAGTAGGCGATTTGCGAGCGATAATTGGGGACGATAATTAAATCGGAACGTTGTTTACAAATTAGGTCACTGGCGAAGTTAACGTAACGCGAACAACAATAGAATAAGGTTAGTTGAGATTGTCGATGTAGTTAGCTGAGTAATTAAAACCTGAAATAAAAAACTTACAAAGTTTATGTTAGTACACAGGAAACAGTCTTTGTAAAGACTACCTTGAATCTAAGCCTAACTTAAATACATCGTAAGACACGGTGTGTCACTGACACTGTGCTAGCAAATATAACTAAGTTTAACCTAAACAATCTGGTGTAAACTGTACACAGAAAAGTCTTTTTAAAGACTATATGAACATTTTCGTGAAAATTGACAGTGGGACAGGTTGCATCTATTTAAACTAGATTCGCAGGGGAGACTCACAGAGAAGCCTGAAACAGGAGGGACATATAAAGACAGCACAACTAAATCAGCAAACCGATATATCAGATGCCGAATTGGGACTGACTGGATATGTAATGTTTAGGAAAGATAGAATAGGAAGAAGGGGAGGTGGAGTTATTTTATATATTAAAGAAAATTATTTCCAGGGTTATGAAATAAAATTAGAAAGAGAAGCAGATTGCGAAGAAGCTGTTTGGTGTAACATAGTTAAAAGAAACTCAATGTTAACGGTTGGGTTAGTTTATCGAAGTCCAAGCATAAGCATTGAAGAGAATGAAAAAGTACAAAATGCTATACGGGAAGTGAGCAAACAGGACTGTGTTATTATGGGGGATTTTAACCATGGGCAAATACAATGTAAATCTCTACAGAGTATGGGTAGTGAGGACCACACATTTTTTGTTTTAGTACAAGATAGTTTCCTTTCTCAACATGTGCTTGAACCAACCAGGGGTGATAATGTGTTAGACATAGTTTTGTCCTCACAGAATGAATTAGTTGACAATGTCAAGATATGTGAACCACTGGGAGTAGTGATCACAACCAGATACATTTTACATTCCAGTTAAAGTCAGAAAGGAATAGCAAAAAGCAGTACAGGAGAAATTTCCACAAAGGAAGATATTAGGACATGAGCAAATATTTAGCAATGACAGACTGGAATAACACACTGACGAATAAGACAGCAACATAATGCTGGAATATCTTAAAGAGTAAAATTTAGTGCATCGTCGATAAATTTGTTCCCTTGAAAAAACAAGGGAAACGGTCCAAAAAGAAACACTTATCGAAAGAAGCCATTAGAAAAATTACTACAAACAAATGATGTGGAAGTCATATAGACATACTGGCATTGGTGAAGACTAACACATTTATAAAGAAGCACTAAGCCAAGCTACAGCTGAAATTATAAATTCAAAGATAAGTTATGAAAAAACAATTTGCTTGTAATATAAACCATGACAGCAAGATATTTCTATGCGTATGTTCGGAGCAAACAGAAAGTTCAGGATAAGGTCGGTCCTCTAGAAGATAGTGCTGGAAATATAATACTAGAGGGATTCTAAATGGCAGAAGACCTGAATGAGTATTCTAGTTCAGTGTTTACCAGAGAAGATATTAGTTCACTGCCAGTACCCGATGCTAAGTTCAAGGTTGGGAGAATCAAACTATTTAGGACAGTTAATTGTAATGCCGGAAATGGTAGCTAAGAAAATAAGGGCTATGATGGAAAATAAGTCACCTGGAATGGAAACTACTGTTGGAAACTGTTGGAAATTGTAGAACAAATTAGTATACCGCTTGCAACAGTTTTCAGTTTGTCATTAGAAGATGAAGTGGTTCCTTTAGAATGGAAATAAGCAAACATTATACCGTTATTTGAAAAAGGGTCAAACATTACTGTTCAAACTAAAAGCCCATGGCATAGGAAATGGTATAATTAATTAGATAGAAAAATGGTTGATTGAAAGAAGCCATCGGGTAGTTGTTGATGAGGAGCCTTTAAACTGGAAATCAGTTTTGAGTGGGGTACCACAGGGATCAGTACTGGGACCTATATTATTCTTAATATATATCAACGATTTGGACGATGATATAAAAAGCAGTGTTGAAATTTGCGGATGATACAAAAGTGTTTAGAAGGATTAAAAGTGATGACAATACACAGCATTTACAAGGTGATCTTGACATGTTGACCAAATGGTCTGAAAAGTAGCAAATGTTGTTCAAATTTGGGAAATGTAAATTCCTCCACACAGGACATGGGAAGGAAGATGTAGAATATACAATGGGGGCTACTGAACTAAGTACTACAGTAAAGAAAAGGACTTAGGGTTAACCATTACTGCTGATATGAAGGTTTCAGAGCAGTGCGGAATTGCAGCTTCAAGGGGAAATAATATCCTTGGATTAATTAGGCGAAAAATAACGTATAAGGAAAACGAATTTATAATACCGCTGTACAAAACAATAGTTAGGCCTCATTTAGAATATTGTATACAAGCTTGGAGGCCATACCGCATGAAGGACATAGATATGCTAGAAAGAGTACAGAGGGGAGCGACTAATATGATACCAAAACTGAGGGATTGTAGTTATGAAATATTACTAAAAGTTTGGTTTAACAACACTAGAAACCAGGAGATTAAGAGGAGATGAGATAGAAATGTTTAAAATATTGAATGGTTATAAAAATATTCATAGAAATATTTTTATCAGTTTAGAAAGATAGAAAGACTAGAGGACATGAAGTTACATTAGTAAAGGAGCAGTGTAGATTATATATAAGAAAGTTCTCATTTTATTAAAGGACTGTAAATGAATGGAACAGATTATCTGCTGATTGTGTGGGTGCCAGTAGTGTGAATATGTTTAAAAATTAAATCAACACATATCTCAGAATGGCGGGATACATGTAGATAAAAGAATTGGATTCTCGATAAGCCAAAGGGTTTCCTTGTCCACCTGCCATCTATAATTAATTCTCTGGGTGGCAATCTTGTTAATTCTTGGTAAATCTTGTGAAGTCGAGGTGGGCCCGTATACTAGACAAGTGCCAACAATGGTGTCATTTGTGTACTTCCGAACGGGAAATTTAACGTAAGCATGTTACAAAAACTAATTCGAAAACAATAAAATGTCGACCTGATCAATGCTGATAGATCAATGAGGCCATCCATAGTGTCAGCTATCATCACCGTCCAGCTGGATTCATCCGACATGGCTGACTTCAAACCCATATCCGCTATCCACCTAGGCGAGGATGCCCAACTTCAAATCCGAGTTGGACTTGGACAGTGAGTCACTGTCCGAGATCAACTCGGATTCAGCTGGAGTCACTGTCAGGACTGGAGCAAGTGTTTCTTAGAGTCCTGACAGTGCCGCTGCTCATGCAGATAACGACAACAGTTCAGAGTAGTCCCCTGCATACATTCGTATTGTGGTATTTGTTGTAATAATAATAATAATATATTTAATTTGTTATAACGCCAGATCCACAATTGTTCGTGGAACTTTATAATACACCATGCGTCATGATCGTTAAACTAAAATATTAGTACCAACACAGTCATTTAAACTAAACATTGTGTCATACAATAATAATACAAATATTAATAACTAAATAAAATAAAAGGCAACAAACTATTTGGAATATGGTAGTAAGATGTTAACTTAAAATAAACACAGTACAATATAATATAATTAATAAATTACAATGCATAAGTTAATCACTAAACTATAGCAGTATAAAATAAAATAAATAAATAGTTCTAAAACATTACTAATATAAGTAAGTACACTGGATCACTGAGAACGGTCTAAAATTATATTCTAAATAAATGTGTTTTAGTTGACATTTAAAACTGCCAAGAATGTTCGAAGATTTAATGTAATTAGGTAGAGTGTTTCAGAGAGTTGCAGCGACCACCGCGAACGAACTGTCACCATCTAATCAGCTAATCTGTTGTAATAAACTGTTGCCTGTGTTGTTATTTTATATTCGCTGGTTCATTAATCTGAATATCGTAAAGGTGCAGGATTATGAGGACAGACTTGGCCTGAACTAGCATATTAATAATTGTCATGCGTTACAGCTGCAGATGTATTTACTCGTGTAATTATGTTAATATTTGACAAGAAGAAGTCAAGGAAGACAAATGATTGGTTCGAGGCTAACTGCAGTGTGATGACTCCAGTTATCGAGGCCAAGCGTGCAGCCTTTGAAGAACACAAGTGCTCACCCAACCAAGCAACCCTCCAGGTACTCCGAGCAGCAGACTGCTAGGCGCTGTGCGAACTAATACTGGCGCGGCGCCAGATATGCAAGGACATCCAAAGGTCAGCTGATACAGGCAACATTGGGGCCATGCATGACGGCATAAAAAAAAACATAGATCCTACTCAGAGCAAGATAGCCCCCTTGAGGTCATCCACAGGCGAGCCCATCCATGACAGGAAAAAGCTAATGGAGAGGTGGGTAGAGTACTATTGTACAAGCAGGGTCATTGCTGGGTCGTCGATGCGTCGGTGGTTGCAGACAACGCTGACCTCGACGACGCCCATATTAGCAAATGTACCAAGTACGACACTCCCGCTGTCCGTGACTGGAGCCAGTCGAACTGGCCTTCTCTTGAGGCGCCGGGAAGGATTTCGTTTGGGGCCCTCGTGTTCAATTGGAGAGGGGCCATGACGTCTCGGTCCGCCCGCATGTGTCAGATGTTAGGCAGAACAAAAGAGGAAATTAAAGTTATGGTGGTAGGGGTGGTAGAGTGGGGGTGGAGAGTCTACCGGGCCTTCCACCAGGGCACAGTCTCGTGGCACTAAGGTGTCCCTACCACGCCCGAGTACTAAGAGAGTTGGCGGTGTGTCTATCTAAGGCCGCTTAGTCTAGGACCAGACAATGTTGCTCACTAGCGTCACATAGTGATAACCAGAATCCTCAGCACTTGTTATATTTTATTTTACCCACTTGTTTAGTTTTGTTAATTTATTATTCACGTGCGCAATGATTAGTTAGATGCTTTGAGTGATTAAATTCTGTTTTATTATTATTATTTTTTAGCTCTTAAATTCGCTACCCTAATGATGTGTTCGTACAGAAGCGCATAAATCCGCTACCCTAATGTGGTGAATTATTCAAATGGGTCAATGACGTGTGTTTTGGTATGTTAGTATATGAACCTGCTAATTTACTAACATTTTAGTGTTTCAGCACGGTAGACTTGTAACATTTTCAAACTTTAATGCGTAGATGTCGTGACTTCGTGGCAGTTCACTATGTTACCGAAGTAACTTTTTAACATTATAAAATTTTAGCATTTCAGCATGATAGTGATGAAAAAATTTCATATTTCAGTGCATCATCAAGGTAACGTCACAACATTTTAGCGTTTCAACACGGTAAACTTGTAACGTTTTCATATTTGAACGTGTTAGCCTAGTAACTTCGTGACACTTTAGTCCATAACCGAGGTAACTCCTTAGAATTTTAGCGTATCAACGTGTGAACATCATAAATTCATGCGAGTTTAATTCATCACCGAAGAAACTTCTTAATATGTTATCATTTCAATAAGGGAGACTTGTACAACTTCTTACTTCAACTCATGGGTGTCGTAAATTATTGCCAGTTTAATACTTCACCGAGGTAACTTCTTAACATTTTAACGCTTCAACACGGTAGATCTGTACAACTGTTTATTTAATGCGTGGGTGTTGTATCTTCGTAACTTTTCCACCTGACTTAATACCAGTGTTATGTCGTCATGTTTACGTGTCAACGGTGTCTTATATTATGACATTTTTCGTTTACAAGGTAACACTTATATGTCGTGTTTTGGTCTTTTCGTGGTTTCACCTTTCGCATATAGCACTAATGCTAGTGAACTTGTGAACTAACATCTTGTCTATTAAGACGACAGTTGTTTACGAAATATATATTGTTCGCCAATGTTCTGCTTAACTGCGGAAGAAAAGAAATACATTTAATATATACAACGATTTCACCGTCTAGTTACTCCACGATAAGATTTGTCATTTCGTCTCCCAGACGTGTTGTGGTAGCCGTGTCGGCTTGGTCTATGTGGTATACGATGGAGGCAGTGACACTGGCGGGTTGGTAGCTGCTGCTAGAGGCGGGGACGTATGGCTGGTCGCACGGTGCGCTGCTGTCTGGACCAGAGGCGGCCACGTCTGGCTGGTCTCACGGGACACTGCTGTCTGCACCAGAGGCGGGGACGTCCGACTGGTCACAGGGGGTGCTGCTGTCTGCAGTAGCACTATCAAATTCCCAACGTGTTGCACGTACAGAGTTTTCATTCGGGCATCCATGTCTTGCAACATCGAAGTAGCGTCCGGGATAATCTTTAACTTGTGGTTCGGGCTGTTCTCTTTTCTTTTGTATCCATTGGCATATGCTATTATTAATGTGGCGCTGCCAGTTGGCCTTTTTTGTGACGGTTCTGTCACACCATGCAGCAGGAAAAGTGTGGTTGCACCTTTCTTCGCTTCATTGGTGGTGACGCGGGCGGGTTGGTCTCTGGGTTACAGGGTGGACGCAGTGATGCCGGTGGGTTGGTCACTTAAAACTTACGTTACCTTACATTCTGTTTTCAGAGCGTGGGCACCGAACCAAATGGCCCATTATTTAAAAAAATTCTTCGCGAAATTCACTGTTTGTTCAACGAACGGCTAGTAGTGAATGTTTCTTCCATAAGTATGGATACTGGATACCCAAGATGCAGATAATGGGTATTCAAGTGATTGGACACACCTCAAGGTGGAGAACATTTTTTATAATATAGAAGCGATCATGAAAAATAAAGGTTTTATATAACTTGCATTTGTTTCACTACTCAACAATACGTACAATAAGCTATGCTGCAATAGCGAAGGAGACTATATGTATACAAGAGGCGTCATTGAGTGAGGTCATGGCAGTCTACTGTACAAGTTTTTCGTTCACCATTTGGAAGGTATGCACGTTTGTCTATGCAACTGTTCTGACTTGGTGCACCTACAGAATGGCGGACTAACAACGCGCGCTGAACCGTCTTGTATTGATATAAGGTCTTTGGTTATAACAGGCCTCAGACATTATTTTTGATAGGACGGTCCAAGCTAGCGAGCACCTCTTAACTAGGTCATACGAAAGTGTCTAAAGTTCTAGGTTATATAAAAATGGAGCGATGTCCGTTCAATGTGAAACATGAAGTGCCAAGACTTGTGCAACCCATGTTTTGTTTTTATGGTAACGCTTAAATTCGCTACCGTAATGTTTAAATTATAAAAATAGGTCGATGACATCATGAAATATACCCGTGTTTCGATGCCTATTTACGACGGTGAGAAGATGGTGAACTCTCTGGTCACGTGATCATGATGTCACATATGTTGTATGGCCCACTTGTAATATCACTCGCAGTTTCGTAAACGTGTCCTAACAACAGTGTTGGTACACATGTTATATTATATGTGCCAACAAGAGCATTTAGTAAAAAGTTGGAATACAACGTTGACAGACTTTCAGTCTTTCTTCACATACTAACAAAACAGCCATCATCTTTCCTTCCTAGTTCCCTATGAATGAATTATGTCATATAGGTTTACAGTTAGAACTTGACAAAAGTCCCGTAACACCTATATAGGTAACTAAGTTTACGTAATAATGTCCTCTAGTAACAAAAAGACCAAATAGACAGGTAAAAAGGAGCAAAAAGACCAAATAGACAGGTAAAAATGAAGCAACGAGAGCACAAACGGACCAAAAAGAGCAAAAAGGGAACAAACAGAGCAAAATGAGCATATTCACGTAAAAAGGGAATAAAAAGAGTGCAAACAGCAAATAAACCGATAAAGAGGGAGCAAAAAGAGCAACTATACAGGTGAAATGGAGCAAAAATGACAAATAGACAGGTAAAGGGGAACAAAAAGGGCAATTACACATATAAAGAGGGAGCGGAAAGAACAACAAGAGCAAATAGTCAGGTAAAAAGGTAGCAATGAGAGGAAATAGACAGGTAAAAAAGAGACCAAAAACAACACAAATAGGAAATAAAAAGGTAAAAAGGAAAAAAAAGGAAAAAAGGGAGCAAAAAGAGAAATTAAGCCGGTACAAATGAAGCAAAAAGAGCAAATAGACATGTAAAAAGATAGCAAAAAAGACTAAAAAGGAACAAAAACAACAAATAAATTGGTAAAAAGGGAAGAAAAAGAGCAAATAGACAGGAAAAAGGGAGCAACAGAGCATAAAGATAGGTAAAAGAGCAAAAAGAGCAAATATAAAAACCTGTAAAAGGTGAAGAACTTCCTAACATTTGATCGTTTCTGCGCGGTAGACTTGTAACATTTTGTAGTATAATACGTTAACGCGGTAACTTCGTAACATTTTTAACGTTTGAGTAATTTAGTACATTACATATTTAGCTTCCAAACATTTTAGCGTTTCAGCGCGGTAACCTTGTAACATTTTCGTAGCTTAATGCGTCAACGGTGTAACTTCGTAACGTATTTACCGTTTCATGGCATTAGAGTAGTAGTATGTTAGTAATTTTAGTACATTACCAAGGTCATTTCCTAACATTTTAGCGTTTCGGCGCGGTAGACGTAACATTTTCATATTATAATGCGTCAATGTTGTAACCTCGTAAATTTGTTAGCGTTTTATCGCATTACAGTGGTAGCATTTTCGTACGATAGTATATGAACGTGGTAACTTCCCAACATGTTAGCCTTTCAATTCGATAGACTTGTAACAATGTCCTACTTTAACGCGTGAACGCTGTAAGTTCTTAACATTTGTGTTAAGAATTATTTGTCTACCGAATTGAAAGTTGTTCAAACTTTTACCTATCTTTATGCTTCCTTTTACCTGTCTGTTTGCTCTTGTTGCTGTTTTACCTCTCTTTTGCTCTTTTTGCTCCCTGACTGACTTACTAACTCTGTTACCACACTCACGCATAATAGTAAGAAAGTTGTATAAGTCTACCACGTTTAAACTTTAAAATATTTAGAAGTTACCTCGGTGACGTATTAAACTAGCAATAATTTACCACACCCACGAGTTGACACTCTAAACTTCTAAGAAGTTGGTGATGGACTAAATTTCACGAAGTTACTAGGCTCACACGTTCAAATATGAACATGTTACAAGTCTACCGTGCTGAAACTCTAAAATGTTGTGACGTTACCATGATGATGCACTAAAATATGGAAATTTTACCCCGCTAACACACTGAAACGCTAAAATGTTAACATGTTACAGGGTTCAGGCATTAAAATACGAAAATGTTACAAGTCTAAAGCGCATAAACGCAAAAATGCTAAGAAAGTACCTCGGTGATGTATTAAAATTTCACGAATAGGGATCTTTATTTCGATAACACGTTGAAACTCTAAAATGTTAGGAAGTTACCATGCCAATGGACTAAAACAGGAAACATAAGTGGAAATAACAGTATATTTCATGACGTCATAGACCTACTTTAATAACTCACCACATTAGGGTGGAGAATTTATGCGCTTCTGTAAGCACTTCTTTCATGACGTCATCGCCCTAGTTATATTGTTCATAATTTAATCAAAAGGTGGTGCTTGATTGACCTGTTTTCATAGTTCACAATCTACTCAACAGGCGGCGCTACAACATATGTGATACCTTTATCAGGTGACCAGATAGTTGGTCATCTTGCCGCCTTCGGAAACAGGCATCAATACGCATGCGTAATGGTATTTTTCATGACGTGATCAACCTTTTTATATAATTCATAACATCAGGGTATCGAATTTACGCAGAAACGCACGAAAAAATACCAATGCGCAATGACCTATTCTATTTCATGACGTCATCGCCCTAATTATATGGTTCGTCGTTTAATCAAAAGTTGGCACTATTTTTCTAGTTCATCTTATTTCCCCAGGGGGCGCGTATTGGTTTACTTATTTACTTCACCACCCAGCTGCCAGGGGGCGCTGTTTGAACTCTGAACTTTGACCCTTGACCCTTGACCTTTTTCCGGAAGTGAAGTCATTCCTCCTTCCTCCTACCTCCTCCTCCATCCCTTCTGATTAACCTTTATTACTATTCATGAGTTATATTATTACGTTTTAACGAATGGCTATGTCCCTAAGGATTGTTTTCTGAATTGAATCTAAGTGATGCCTTCTGGAGCGTATTAAATGTCTAATTACTGGTAAAAAATTTCGTAGATATCCTTTGGTTTAGCCGCTGATTTACCTCGTGCCTGACATTCTTGCAGCAGGGCGTGAAATGACGATTTCACTAGTGTTGTGACACAGTGCATCAAATCTGACAGGTTAACGTTTGTGTACGCACGTCCACTATTACTGGGTGTTTATGTTAGTGTTATTGTGAAAACATAGATCCGGCTCAAACTGCTGTTGTTCGAAAAATTTGACTGGTGCATGCATAACGTTGCAATTTCTACTAGCTTTCACGTACACTCACCAGTGGAGCAAATTACTAAACCGTAGCTGTTATCTCCATTACAGTATTTTAAACTTACACTCGTTTCCGCTGACCATTTAATGTTTGCTGTCACAAATTACCGAGTTGCATGCAGCCAATAGTATTTGATCATTACATCGCAGTTGCCTCCTCTGGAGATTGCATCACTATTCAAATTGGCCATTAAAAATAAAATAACTCTAAATCACTGCATTTAAAAAAAAAATACATCGCTAATTGGTAGTTCAAAGGACAATGACTAATAGAAACGAATGAACATCGGCACTCAGGGGGAAATACAATTACAATGACCAAACTTAGCGTATTAATATAATGAATATATGTCTATGATGCATTTCTTCTTCAAGCTGCTTATTTCTTTCAGCTCTGCGTTGCGTTCTTTGCTAACCCGATAGTGTCTACGGCTTCCTGACGAACCGCTGTCACCGTCCCGAAGACATATTGGACGTCCTTCTCCCGTCTGTGTTCTTACTTGTTAATCTGCTTACTTTTTGACGGGTCTTGTACCAGAAACGTCACTTTAGACAGTTCGACGCTCCGAACGTGCCCCAACACTTAATGTTGGGTCACACGTCCTTTCAGTACCGGATCCGTCACTTTAGACAGTTCGAAACTCCGTACGTACTGCGATACTTAACGTCGGGTCTAATGCTAAAAGGTTTAACGTGCCTGATACATAGCCGCAATGCCGTTTTATTTCAGTTAGAAGTTTGAAGCGGTGCCTTATTAGCCATTATGTTGGCGGTATTTAACCTTTTTGGCACTGTTACCTCTTGAGCGAGCCAACAAAGCCATAATTACCCTTACATTTTTAAATATCAAACCCGAGAAAAAGACTTTTGAAAGAATAATAATATAATAATAAGATAACTTTTACTGCGCCTAAATCCTTGGAAACCAAACTCAGAGGCGCATCAAAACAAAAGGATTGGTAATCTCAAAATCCATTAGCAGTATTCCAGTTGTCAACTGATGGGTCGAGGCACTAGGGAGCTACGGTGGATAAGCAAGGTTGTAAAGATAAGTTTTTAAATATTTTCAACTGATCTAACACTAAGAGGAAGCATATTTTTAAGAGTTGGTGCAGCAACAAAAAAAGCCCTAGTTCCAATGTTAGCGTTGACTCTAGGAACAAAAAGGAGGTCAAAACTAGATGATCGAAGCTGGATGAATGCAATTAAGACGGTTGTTCACTGGACAGTGCCTGGTATGTAATGGTACAGATATAAAATATTATACGATATCGTACAGGAATCCAATGCAAGGACTTCAAAAGTGGTACAGAGCGAAAAAACGAGATCTTGTAAGTACTCTTGCAGACAATTATGGACACGCTGAAGTTTTGTGATATCCTTGCTAGCGATATTATAAAGGAGGGACTTGCAATAGTCAAGTCTGCTGCTAACAAGTGCTGTTGCACTAGTATTAGTAACAGAAAATGACATATACCGGCGAATACGGCGAAGATCACGAATATGATAAAAACAGCAGCGACATGTTTGAGATATGTTATCGGAAATTGAAGTTACTATCAAAGATCACTCCTAGATTCCGCACCGAGGTTGCTGGCGTGATATACTGATTCAAAATACGCGTAGGGAAAAAAACCATCCAGTTTACTATACTGCATTGGAGTACCAATAATGATCAATTCAGTTTTATTTGCATTGAATTTCAAGTTGCTGTCAGTCATCCAGTGGAAGATATATTGAAGGCAATCACTAAGTTGGTTAAGGGAGAGATTTGTATCCGGGGTAGCCAATGAAATGTATATCTGAGTATCATCAGCATAAAGATGATGATCCAAGTTATGTCTTTGTATAACAGAGCTTAGTGGCGTGGTGTAAAGAATAAAAAGCCGGTAAAGAACAGAACCCTGGGGAACACCAAATAAACCCGGCAGTGCTGCTGAAAAGCAATTACCAATCTTTATAGTTTGGTATCTATCAGTTAGATACGAAGAAAACCAGCATAGAGGAAGGAATGGTAATGAAGTACAGAGGAGGGTGCAAGCAGGAGCAGCAGCATGGAAGAGGGTAGAAGGCATTATGTGGGACAGAAAACTGAAGAAACAACTGAAAGGAAAAGTGTTGGAAGCCTGCGTTGTACCAGCCTGTATATTTGTGTTGGGAACACTGCCACTGACAGAGAGACAGGAGGAGAAACTACAGGTAGCAAAAAACAACTGGGTCAGAAGAATATGTAGAATAACGAGAGAGGATAGAAGGAAGATGAATGAATTGAGAGAAGATTGGAATGAAAAAAACACATAAAGAAGAACGTAACCAGTAACAGAATGAGATGGGCGGGACATGTATATAGAATGGGTGAAGACAGACTGGCGAAAAGAGCATGGAAAGTAGAAGAGGGTGGCAGACGGAGGAGAGGAAGACCAAGGCTGAGATGGAACGACAGCATAAAAAGAGACCGGGGGAGGGCTGGCGTGAACAGCCATGAATGGACGGCCATAGCGGATGAGAGAGAGAGGTGGAAAGAACTGATAAGAAAAGTAGAAGAAGCTACCAAGTGACATGGACCCCACCCCGCAAGGGAGCAAGGTGAAGAAAAAGCGGCATATTAAAAAAATGTACATGCAATATAAAAATAGTAATAAAAGTTATATCGGTTAAATAAATAAATAAGTTTAATAAGTTAAATAAGTTACAAAAGTTTATAAAAACAAAGTTAAATCATCTCACAAATCATCTCAAACTCACTCAGTTCTGACTGGCAGAGATGGGACGGAACGAAGGTCAGTTAGTCACTCATTAGTCTTATTGAAGAGGGAACAAATGAGTTTCGAGTGCGGTTCAATTTGCAGTGAGGGAGTTGAAAGCGGCGGCCAAAAGGAAGTAGTTTACAGTATGGAAACAGGGGATGTTCGGGGTCTGAGGAGACATTCCTTCCCTTTCTCTCTGCCCGTTGCCTGTATAGATCTTCTACACTGGTCTGCTTTTTTACACTACCTTGCCACTAAACCTGACTGTTCGTGCCAGAGTGTTGCGATGCACGATACTCAGGCCGCCGTACCATACAAGAAACCCAAATGTAATATAGTTTTCTATGTAGCATCTATAGAAGGTTTGTAGAACACGTGAGCTAACACTGAGTCACCTGAGCTTGCGTAAGAAATACAGCTTTTGCTGGCACTTTCTGTTAATTACCGCTGTATTTTCACCAAATGTGAGCTTTACATCAATGATAGTGCCGAGATACTTGTATTCATCTACTCTCCTTACACACTCTCGGTTAATGAAAAGTCTTTTAGGAGGAGTAGGATTTTTCCTAAAATCTATTATGAGTTCTTCAGTTTTACGAACGTTCAGGTCTATGAAATGATTGTCACACCACACTGTGAAATCAGCTACAGCGCACGCACACACTTGATCAGAGCCGGATAGGTCGACGATAGCTGTGTCATCGCTGTATTTGATGAAACTGACGCTCTCCTGGCTGCTACGACAGTCTTCTGTGTAGAGTGTGAACATAACAGGGGAGATAACCGAGCCCTGGGGGGCACCGGAGAAAGTGAAGAGTGAGCTCGACACAGCACCATTATAGCGCACTACTTGCTTACGCTCAGTAAGAAACTGGTTTACCCACAAGATGATGTGTGGGTTCACATGCATATTGACAAGTTTACTCATCATGATGTGTGGCTGGATGGTGTTGAAAGATTGGGCTTTTCCAGGTGAGTATACACACTATGACATAGAGTGAGGACTGCATCATCCACACCTCGATTGCGTTTATACGCAAATTAGAGGGGATCCAGTTGATCACCAACATGCTGCAGGAGAGGACGAAGTACGAGTTGCTCAAAGCACTTCATGACGACTGAGGTAAGCGCCACTGGTCGGTAGTCATTGAGAACAGTTGGCACAGGTTTCTTGGGGACAGGACAAATAACTGACGATTTCCAGGCCACGGGGATGCGATGCTGCTTCAGAGACCAGTTGAAAAGGATGCTGAACACTGCACCCAGCTGAGCATGGCACTCCTTGAGGACCCGACCACTGACGTTGTCAGGCCCAGCTGCCTTGTGAGGATTAACGTGCTTGAAGATCTTACTGACGTCATTAGGAGTTGTTTCTGGGGTATCATCCTCAGTCAGCTGAGACTCAATGCCGTCCACCGCCTCCTGACGCTCACGTGAGAAGTCATGCCGGTCATAACGTCCAAAGAAGGAATTCAAGTCCTCAGCGAACTTGAGACTCTCTTCCGCTGACTCTGAGGTTTGTATAACACGTTTACCGGAGTCAACACCAGACAGAGTTTTCAGTCCCTGCCATGCCCTGCGCATATTGCCGTATTGGAACAGGCGTTCAATTTTGTCCTTGTATTATAGTTTAGCGTCCCTGATCTGCTTTAATAAGCGTTCAATGAGAATGCTGTGATCAATCGTGTCAAAAGCAGCAGCGAGATCTAGTAAGGTAAGTGCAGTCACTTTCCCATGATTAATGTTCAAGTTAATGTCATTATGAACCTTCAAGAGGGCAGTGTATGTTGAATGAAACTGTCTATATGCTGATTGTGACACATTAGTTAAGCCATTTGAGCTAATGTGAGAACTTAGACGACTTGTTACAACCTTTTTTTAGTATTTTGGAAATAAAGTTGAGGTTAGAAATAGGTATATAACTGTTTAGGTCTTGTTTAGGCAGATATGATTTCTTAAGAAATGGTGTGACATGGGCGTATTTGAAATCATCACGAAAACTGCCAGAGCAAAGTGATGCATTTATAATATTTGTTATAGATCCAATTAGTGTATCGATACATGTTTTTAGCAATATTGTTAGAAATGGATCAAGTGTACAAGATGTATTTGGGGAGGACACAATTATTTTCTTAACTTCATCAACTGTTGCAGGTTCAAATGATACAAGTAGAGAATTTACTTGTGGAAAGTCCACACTGACATTACTGAAATTATGACATGGGAAAGCAGAACGAATAATACTGATTTTATTCTTAAAGTGACTAGAAAATAATTAGTAGTCGCATAATTGCAACAACAGCATGAACTTCTTGTCGGTAAAACTGGATTTGTGAATGGAAATTCAGTTGAGTGATCTCACCAAACGGTGTGCAATATGGTCCAGCTTTATAATAACTCTATGACATCTTTGTCTGACATCATCACCTCAAATTTTGGTCTAGCGGTTCACGCCCTTCCAAGATCACGATGATTTTGTCTCTAAATTAGAACACACAATGAAATGTTGTCTCCATGATAACCAGCGATCCTCCCTATGTAAGAGAAGAAGACTGAAATCAAATCCAACCTCAAATAAATTTTCAAAATCAATTTATTTTGCAACAACAACATGACAGTATACATACACAAAACAACCATTTAAAAATTAAAGTTTTGTTGCATGGTGGTCACATGGCATGTTATATTCAGTCTTCCTGTGACCCCATAAACATATATTTCGAAATATATTTACACATACGTATACGATGATTACCACGAGTGTACGATATCTTCTGTATGACAACGGACTGGGGATGCGATGGAGAAGGAAACTATTATTAAAGGAAATTACTCTTCGCATTAACTGAATTGCAATTGCAAAACAAATGAAGATATGCTCGGAAACTGACAACAATGGAATAGATGAATTGCCAATAGCAGAACAAAACAACGTTATGTTGCTTGACATGAATATTGTACGCCGTTAAATTTCGATTTCAGACGGTTAATATGGTATTACACACTCGCAAACACCACTGGTTTACATCCTATCACTATCATTATTTATACTATTGATAATCCGAATTTCCAAATCGAGAGTGCTGCTACGCAATACACCTTTGAGCAGTCACTGGAAATGTCATTGGAAGGTTAACTGGTTCTCTAGACTGAACGTCACGCATGGTCGCCCACCCGCACACAGACTGAAACATCGATGCTTTGTCCAAATTAATAATAAACCCACTAAACTGCACGAAAAATAAAGAAATATTGACAACTTCCACACATAATAGTTTGAACGGGTGTTGTCTTCTGTAATGGAGAGTGAGCTTAGTAAATAATTAATTCTTTAATTCACTTTACAACACGTCAACTCAAAAACATCTCCACGAGGCTGTAAGGTTGACTCGAGAGTACATTAACGTTGCTCTTATCATGCACATTTTGAATTATTGAATTTGACCCCTATTAAATGACGACAACATTTATACATAATGAAACACTTAATAATATGATGACCGCCATTTTGCATTGTTCAATAAACTTTTTCAGCTTAGTAAAAAAGGACGCGTGGATCGTTTATTTTAAAATACAAATTAGCAGTATATCACGATGTCCCTTACACTAGATGTCACTTTCTTCAACACCATGTCATTTTATTCACATAATATGCAATGTTAAGATAAAACGGCGCAAAAGACGAACAATTATATCCGCGCGTTAATCATTAATTATACTGCTGGCTTTACATGGCGACCGGTAATTTAGCAAAACAACACAATTTATCAAATAAAATATCAACTGCCAAGTTGACATACGTTAGAAAGTATGATCAAATAAGTAAACAACGTTCTTGTTCTATACACACTTTCTGAAGAATTTTTTTTATATACGCCTAATTGCGCTAATTGCTCCTTAAATCAGCTCTGTCCGTCCGTCCTTACATCGTTCCTTCCTTCTTTCCTTATTTCCTTCTTTCCTTCTTTCCTTCCTTCCTTCCTTCCTTTCTTCCACCCGCCCGTCCGCCCGCCCATCCGTCCTTTCGTCCGTTCGTCCTTCTGCCAGCCCGTCCGTCAGTCCGTCCGTCCGTCCGTCCGTCCGTCCGTCCGTCCATCCATCCATTCCGCCATTCATCTGTTGTCAATTTGAATATTGCATATCGATCTTGAGACTAACTAACCCTTTTGTTTTGATGGACCTCTTAGCTTGCTCTCCGAGGAATTAGGCTCAACATAAGTTAACTTTATTATTATTAATAAATAAATTATTATAATTATAAATAGTAGTATTAGTAGTAGTAGTTGTAGTAGTAGCAGCAGCAGCAGCAGCAGCAGCAGTAGTAGTAGTAGTAGCAGTAGCAGTAGTAGTAAAATGGTATATTAATTTTAAAGCGCGGGAAAGGAGAGTAGACAAACTGTAAAAGAGTGGCGTAATATACACCATCCAGTACACCGCTTTTACGGTGTCAGGGAAATAACCATTGAAAACTGGAGTACTAAAATCATTACTAACAACTACGCACCTCGATTCGTCAATTCAAATTACTAGCTTGAGCATGCATGTCTCGCGACATAATCGGTGGATCTACGATACACCATGTTGTACTTTAAGCTACGGGGTCAATATAAATATGCATACACGAATACGACACCGATAAGAAACCTGATATTATTATGCATGGATTACAATGCTAGTATCAGAAAACAAAGTCGGATGGTCTGACGTGACTAATTTTTAACGCAATCAAGCACGTGTTGGCATAGATGAGCGATTGTTTTAAAGCACGATACATCAATTGCAGGACGCCTATTATTATATGTCTAAGTGTTCCTTTTATTCGAAATGTTTTAGCCACTCATGTAGTTGCCGGTGACAAACCATGTTCTGCACTTGAGATGTAAATTATTATCATAGTTTGTACTAATTGCTATCGACTATAAAACAAAGGTTCTGACATAACCATTTGGTTGTGTGCATAATGATGTATATATGTTCGCATATGTATATATATATAAGTCATATCTGTATAGATATATATTCTTAATGTTTTTTTTAACTTAATTTATTTTCTAGCAAAATGTACTAGTTTTAACAAATAGCGTGTTATCTGTTTCTTGTATTTTATTCAACCTCACGATAATAAGGAAATAATTTATTATTATTATGGAATAAATACATTCGTATGGTAGAGTTTCGTTTTATCCACATCCCAAAACAGACGTTCCATGTGTATCACGTAATTAATATTGTTGGTTACACTTTAGTATCAGACGGTAACTGTTTTTATTATTCTTCGTAGATCACCATCGCCGGATCACTAGGTATCTCCGCCAGTAAATACAAGACAAAAAGGCTCGTGAGTATTTGTTTTTTCTTACAAAACTATTCCACCAAAGTATACTATGCGTACTATATAAGTGATTTATACCCAGTACTTATTTTAAAAACAATATGATCTAACACACACACACACGCACGCACGCACGCATACACACACACACACCCACACACACACACACACAACCACACCCACCAACCCACCCACACACACACACACACACACACACACACACACACACACACACACACACACACACACACACTCACCCTGAAAAATATCTTCCAGGGAGTAAAGTGAAAAGCACATAAGAATATTCGGGCAAAAGGCCCTCCTCCAAATGGAGTCGGTCTGGTACGTCTATGATGTTGATGGAAAGGTGTACTTGTTATATTATCGGAAATGTGCTATACCCAGGGATGTTCCATTAGTATTGAGCAAGAACTTAATTAGAAAACAGTCTGGTCTAACACACACACACATACACACGCACGCACGCACACACACACACACACACACACACACACACACACACACACACACACACACACACACACACACACACACACACACACACACACACACACACACACACATACGCACACACACACACACACACACACACACACACACACACACACACACACACACACACACACACACACACACACACACACACACACACACACACACACACACACACACACACACACACACACACACACACACACAGACTGTATATCTTTTTTTCATTTGTCTTTTCGTTGTTGACAATGATTCCTACACATATAACTATATATATATAATATATATGTTGGACTTAAGTGTCATTATTATATACGACTTGTATATTAGCGTAAGTAGTAAAACGTATTTGATTTATTGTTCTTTAACATGTTGGTATGTCCCAGTGTGGGACGTAATTTAAAAACTTACACTTACTGTTTTTTTAACATGTTGATGTGTATTCAGTGTGGGGTGCAAACATCAGTTACATGGTAAGGTTTTGGCGCCTTGGTATTGGAGTATAATGGAACTGTCGAAACATATTTTGTACTTACGTAACCTAACAAAAAACGTCTTCGTTCTATTATGACTTAACAGTGTAATGTCTGATTCGTAAGGTAATTATATTCAAGAAGCAATGGATGAAATGTTAGATATAAAGCAGTTGTTTGAAAACGAAGAGGTTGAAGCAAATCATTTAAATTTAGCTGATGTAAATAGTAGTTACTATGATGTGCATCATATTCATCCCGATAAATTTTGCCATACCCGTTTTCAGCACAAAGTACTCCATCTAAATATATCAGGACTTTCATCAAAATTTGATCAATTTAAAATGTTAAAAGATTTTAAACGGCCTAATTATAATGTTATTGACAAAAATAGGATATTTAAATCTAAAGGTGGTGTCGCGATGTATGTACGTGATAATATTTAGATTAATCATCGTGAAGACCTTGATATTTTCGTGGAGGGGGAATTTTAATCTGTATTTATTGAATCCAGCATTAATGGTCAAACCTCAGTCGTTGGTGACATATACCGGATCCCTAACTCAAATTTTTTTTCATCTATTCAAAGATATGAGACAATACTAAATAAGATTCAACGCTCAAACCATCAGGTCATAATTGGCACTGATAAAAATTGAGACTACCTAAAAATGGACTCATATAAATCTTAATCCGACTTACTATACTTACACTTAGCTGCTAACACAATTCCAACAATTACAAAACCAACGCGTATCACCCGTACATCCGCTATCCTTATTGATAACATATATGTACGACATACAACCCCATTTGTTCATTCTGGCATATTATGTAGTGATACATCCGATCCCATGCCTATATTCTGTTTAATTGGCAAGCAGAAACCTTGTAAAAAATCAAATGAGCCCTTAATATTCAAACACATACCTATTTCTTACAAATTCATTGGTCATATAACATAAACACTCCGCAAATCTAAGACACATTCACCTTATACCCGTTATGTACAGTATATAAATATGTATAATAAACTAAAACAAATTGCCAAAACAACATACTATACTAATCAGTTAAAATATTTAAGAACGACTCTAAAAAATTTGGAAATTACTTAGAACCATGATTGGGAAAGATAACGATAAACCAGGCATTTCGTAACACTTTAAATATAATAACGATATAATTAAGGACCCTCATCAAATTTCGAATATATTCTGTAATGTTTTTACTAATGTTGGTTCAAACCACGAAAATGCAATCCCTCAACCTATAGAGCAATTTACTAAATATCTTCAGAATTGTCCTAAACAAAATCCAAGACGTCTCTTCACGGTTCCAACCGACGTAAATGAAATCAGGCAAATAATAATGTCTCTCCAACCTAAGACCAGTTCGGGATATGACTTAGTCCCCGCCGCATGAACTTAGTCGGTGAGCAAATAGCCTTAACAATAACTGTTTTAATAAATAAATCAATAGGTGAGGGAATAGTGCCTGACGAAACAAAAATAGCAAAACATACCTGTCTGTAAGTGTAAAGCTACCGATGACTCTTGTAATTATAGACCAATATCTTTGTTACATTCAATTTATAAAATATTGAGAATTTTTTCATAGAAGGACTTATGATTTTATACAGAAAAACAATATATTGAACAATAACCAAAATGTTTTCGTGAAAAACATTCAATAACCAATGCTATTATCGCTTTTACTGCTGACGTTATTAATGCACTAAAACAAATGACTCGGTCCTTAGTGTTTTACTGGATCTAAGTAAACCATTCGATACTATCAACCACCAAATCCTATTACACAAACTTGAATATTACGGTATAAGGGGTACTCCACTCAAATGATTTAAGAGTTATCTTTCAAACAGGAAACAGTATGTTAAGTACAGTTCTAGTGACTAGCAGGATGTCACACACGGTTTCCCACAGGGGTCTATCCTCGGTTCGCTTTTGTTTATTTTATGTATTAATGACCTTCCATTCGGTGTAAATATGTGCAACACAATACTGTTTGCTGATGACACTACTATATACAAAACTGGAAAATAAATTAATGAAATATATAAAGATATGAATAACGAACTTGAAATATTAGCCGACTGGTTTCGTGCCAATAAACTATCTTTAAACATTCCTAAAACAAAATGCATGTTATTTTCTAGATCTCGTCCTGCTCAGAACGAAGAATTATTATTAGCGATATCTAATAACATAATTCAGCGAACAAAATTAATAACTTTTTTAAGTCTTCATATAGATGACAGACTTGATTGGCAAGAACATATAAATGCATGCAAAAACAAGCTAACTAGTGCTTTATACATAATTAATAAAGTTAACTCCTACCTTCCAGCAGCTGCACATAAAACAATTTATTACACTTTAGTTTACCCCTACTTGACATACGGAATCATTTTGTGGGGATCCACAAACAAAACTCATATCGAAATATTATTGATTATGGAAACAAAATTGTTCGTTCCATTCTTAAAACAAAGTATTGAGAACATTCACATCCCCTCTTTACATGTTTAAATAACAAAAAATTGCATGGAATTGATGAAATTTAAGTTGGAAAATTTATGTATAATTATGTCCACGGGAGTCTGCCACTTTCATTATCGGATAATTTTACATTTACCTATGACATTCACTTTTACAAAAACAAGACAAACCTTTAATATACGTCCTATCATCAGTTCTACTCAAAGATCATCGAACAATTTGCTATGTAAAGGTTCGATGATCTGGAATACAATTGCAACTGCTATTCAAAATAAACCCAATTTAAATAATGTTATATTATCATTAAAGGCAAATATTGTAAGGGGGTATGGTGTTCTAGTTTAATCTCAGTTCACCCGAAACGTCTGACATATGTGTTTAATATAATGTTATTCTACTTACACACACACACACACACACACACACACACACACACACACACACACACACACACACACACACACACACACACACACACACACACACACACACACACACACACACACACACACACACACACACACACACACACACACACACACGCCTGCCGTAGGATCTCAGAAAGAAGCAGTCAAATAGACTGGGAGGCTAAAACATTATTTCTGGATGATAATGAACGATATGTGGTTTATAATGCACTATGCTAGATTTAACAAGATTTAATAAGAATGACGTCCAGAGCTATAAGCTTCAGACGGCATGCGGACAAGGAAGTCTTTGGCTTATCGAGAGTCCAACAATTTTCCACCTACGTATAACCCGCCCTCGTCAGATAGCTGTCAATTTTATTGTTGAACATATTCACACTGCTAACATTAACACAATCATCAGATAATTTATTCCAGTCATTTAGTGTCCTGTGAGAGAATGAATACTTTCTCATATCCAACCTACACTGTTCCTTGATTAATGCTGCATTGTGCTCTCTGGCTATACTGCCTTCTTTCAGTTTGAAGAAAATATTTCTATGAATATCCTCATAACCATTCAATATCTTCAAAACTTCTATTTGGTCTCCTCTTAGTATCACAGTCTCCAGTGTTGCCAACCCACATTCTAATAGGCGTCTTTTATAACCAAGATATTTCAGTTCAGGAATCAGCTTAGTTGCTCTTCGTTGCACTCTTTCTAGCTTATCCATGTCATTCTTACGATATGGCATCCATGCTTGTATACAATATTCCAAATGTGGCCTAACTATTGCTTTGTACAGTGGTACAATTAGCTGTTTCTCCTTATATGTGATATTTCTCCTAATTAACCCTAGTATTTGGTTACCCTTTGAAGCAGCAATTCCACATTGCTCCGACACTTTCATGTCAGCACTAATTGTTACTCTAAAGTCCTTTTCTTTTACAGTTGTACCTAATATAGTATCCCCATTATGCATTCTTTGTTCACATCTCCATGTCTTATGTGGATGCATTTACACTTCCCAAAATTGAATAACATTTGCCATTTTTCAGATCATTTGACATATTTGATTAGATCATCCTATAAAATATGTTTATCTGCAACTGTTTTAACTATTCTGAACACTTTTGTATCGTCTGCGAAATTCAGTACGTTGCATGATACATCGTCATCCAAATCATTTATATATATCAAGAATAATATAGGTCCCAACACTGACCTCTGTGGCACTCCATTCAAAACTGGTTTCCAGTTTGAAATCTCCCCCTCCACTATTAGCTCTGTCTTCCGTCTGCCAACCATGTTTGTATCCAACTGATCACACCATCTCCTATGCCGTGGGCTTTTAGTAACAATCTTTGATGTGGCACTTTATGAAATGCTTTCTGAAAAACTAAGTAGACAACATCCATTTGTGACCCATCATCTACCCACTTTGTAATTTCTTCTAAAAAATAAGAGATTGGTTTGACAAGACCTAGCTTTCAGGAACCCATGTTGAGATTCATTAATTTGTGTTTTACAAGGATTTCAAGGAATTCCATGAAGTGGTGTCTACTAAGTGTTTCTAATAATTTGCATAAAACTGATGTTAAGCTCACTGGTCTGTAATTATCTGTCTTGCTCCTCGATCCCTTTTTAAATAATGGTGTATGTTTGCTTCTTTCCATTATAGTGGAACGATTCCCTCTTTAAGTTAAAGAATATAGCAAGTGTTATACTGATCTGGTCTACAATGTCCTTAAGCAGATTTGGTGGTATTCTGTCAATTCCAGGTGATTTGTTTTCTTTCATCATCTTAATTTTCTTTGATAACATTTCAGGAGCAACAAACAACTGTCCTAATTGATTTGATTCTTCCCCCTCAAATGTATTGATTGGTAATGGCAGTGAACGTATATCTTCTGTGGTAAACACTGAGCTGAAATATTCGTTCAGGGCCTCTGCCATTTGAAACCCATCAGATATTACGTTTCCTGCACTGTTTTCTAGTAGTCCGACCTTATCACGAACCTTCTGTTTACTCCTTACATAAACGTAGAAACTCTTGCTATCATTTAAAAAATAGAATTCACCAATTTTTGCTCAAAAGTTCGTTTGGATTTTCGAATTTCGGTTGTAGTTAGGTGTTAAGGGCTTATTTGTAGTTGTTATAGTCTTCTATATTTCCAGTGTTTCTGTAAACTCTCCACATAATTTATTTGTAGGCAATCTTTCGTATAGCTTCTTTTGATAGGTGTTTCTTCCTATATCGTTTCTCTTGCTTTTTAAGGGAATAAATATTTATATAATGCCCTCAATCTCTTCTCTCAAAATGGTTCAACATTCTGTTGCTGTCTTGTCCTTCATTAAGTTAGTCCAATCTATGTGTGCTAAATATTTTCTCATCTGTTTATATTTGCCTTTGTTCAAGTTTCTCCTCCATCACTTTTTATCATTATTCCCTGATTGTACTTTTATACTAAAATGGACCTGGTTATGATCACTAGATCCCAAAGGTTCATGTATTTTAATATTATCAACTAATTCGTTTTGAGATGAGAACCTAAATCCAACACATTCCCACCTCTGGTTGGTTCCAGAACATGTTGGGTAAGAAAACAGTCCTGTATTAGAAGTAGAAACTGTTGGTAATCACTTCCAGCACTCTCTAGTGATTTCCACTGAATACGTCCATGATTAAAATCACCCATTATAACACATTCCCCTCCACTTGTCTCCTGTATAGCACTGTGCAGTTTTACACGCCCCTCTTAATTTATGTTAGGACTACGATACACTAGTCCTATTGTTAATGTTGAGTTTCTGGTAACCATGTTGCACCAAATAGCTTCCTGGCAATCTGATTCCCTGTTCATTTCTACTTCATATGCCTGTATGGACTCTTTAGATACATAGTCACTCCGCCTCCTCTTCTCTCTTGTCTATCCTTTCTAAACATGACATAACCCGATAGAGCTAATTCAGCATCTACCGTGTCTTCGTGTGCCCACTATTCTGTGATGCCTATTATATTGGGGTCTATATCCGTTATCGTGATGTCTAAATCACTTCTCTTATTTACTTTATTTACTACGCTTCTGGCATTTAAGCATACACACCTAATTTCAATTCTATGGATATTTGGTGAACCTTTCCTTGTAGATTTGTTTGTACTATTTTTTTAGGTGGCTCTACGTATCCCCCATGTGCTTCTAGTTTAAATACTCAACTGTGCCTGTACCTTCACCTATGCACCTAATGAACTCGCTCCCTAGAACTGCTGCTCCTCTTCCTGTCATATGTAGCACATCATTCATAAACATATATTCTCTCCCTACAAAGGTTGCCCACAGTCTACGAAGCCGACTCCTTCCTCTATACATAACTTCTGTACCAGTGTTTTGATGGCAATTCTTCTGCCATTCTTGTAATATTGTTCTCTGCATGCATATCTCATTATCGACAGTATACCCGATAACACGACCCGTCCAGTGGGTGCCTCTTTCAGTGTGCAAACCAGTCTCCTGTACTTATCAATGATGGCCGTCGTACCTTCCTTCTCAACATTATTGGTGCCCACGTGCAAAAGATAGACCCCCCGTTGTCATTACCCATGACCTGGCCTACTCTTTCTATGACATCCTCCATACTCTATACGAAAGATTGCCTACAAACAAATTATGTGGAGAGTTTACAGAAACACTGGAAATATAGAAGAATATAACAACTACAAATAGGCCTTTAACCTAACTACAACCGAAATTCGAAAATCCAAACGAACTTTTGAGCAAAAATTTGTGAATTAATTTTTGTTTAATGATAGCAAGAGTTTCTACGTTTATGTAAGGAGTAAACAGAAGGTTCGTGATAAGGTCGGACCACTAGAAAACAGTGCAGGAAACGTAATAGCTGATGGTTTTCAAATGGCAGAGGCCCTGAACGAATATTTCAGCTCAGCGTTTACCACAGAAGATATAAGTTCACTGTTATTAAATAGTAGACGTATTCTATACAGTTCTATCTTTTTGCCGTATTTAAATTACTGTGCAGAGATATGGGGAAACACTTACCCAACAAATACTAACTGTATTTTCTTATTACAAAAAAAGAGTAATCCGCATTATATTTGGTGCAAGATGGTTGGATCATACAAACTCACTTTTCCAACAATTACATGTTCTAAAATTTCCAGATATCATAGAACTGAAAACATAATTATTTATGTACAAAGCTTACTACAGCTGTTTGCCATCAAATATTCAGTGTTTGTTTACTAGACGGGAAATAGCATACTCAATGCGAGCTAATCATGACCTAGAACGACAGAGAGTCTGTTCTACCGTGCGATCAATGTCTCTTTGTGTAAAGGGAGTACAATTATGGAATTATCTATGTGATCATTTAAAAACTACTAATACTATTACTGAATTTAAGCATAAATGCAAGAACCTTTTATTTGAGAAATATCTGGTTTTGGAAACCTAAATAAAATCATATACAAATATAATCATGCCATTGAGGAAATTACAATATGTGTAAAGATGTGTACTTATCACATACTTTACATTATGAATATGCACATATTCCATTGCATGTTTTCAATTATTGTAGCTAGATGGTTAGATGAATAGCAAATTCGAATAATATAATATTGATGTCTCAAAATACATGTACGTATGTATGTGAATATATATATGTATATATGTGTGTATGTATATATGTGTGTATGTATATATGTGTATACATACAGGTATATCATTATATATAAATATATGTCAGGGGTAAATTTACACAAAAGTCAATGACTTCGTATTTACCCCCTTCAAACATTGTATATTCTCACTCGTATTATAGTTAAACTTGTTTGGTTGTCTTGTCTTGTATATATAGTTATCAATGTTCTGAACAAACGTTCATTCATTCATTCATTCATTACCAATCAATACATTTGAGGGGGAAGAATCAAATTAATTAGGACAGTTGTTTGTTGCTTCTGAAATGATTTTGGGGGTGGCAGCAACAAATCCTGGAGGGAGGAGCGGCTTTTGTGGCTTCATTCGTTCAACTATGGACGAATTTGTAAGTCTACGGACAGAACAGACAAGGCAAAATGGCCAAGTCATTTACAGTGCAGAACAACTTTTCATGTGATGCTACAAAGCACGGAAAAACATATGAGACTGTGGCATTAGATGAACATGCAAAGAGAACAGATGTGAAAGTTCGCCAGTGTGGAATCTGTGTTTCCAACGACACACCCTATTTAGGATGTTCACCTGATGGACTGATTGACAGTGATGGCATTGTGGAGGTTGAATGCTCATACTCTGATAACCGCCCTGACGATAACCGCCCTGACTGTTCCTTACATGCACACACATGCTCGTGGAACTGTATCTCTGCAGAGAGGAAACAATTATTTCTATCAAATAATGGGCACACTTATGTGTACAGACAGGAAATGGTGTGAATTTGTAGTCTGGACATTCGAAGACTGTCTTATCATCCGCATCCCCCGAGATGATGCCTTCATAAAAAAAATGAAGGAAACCCTGTCATCGTTTTTCTGCGAGTATTTTAAGGAGGCAATGCTTGAGACATTCCTGTACAGAGGCTAGCACACGTGTTTACATAGTGACTGATAAATATCAACAAGGATTCACCTGGAGGACGTTCTTGATTTATAGTAAATGAGTGATGGATTCGTATTAATCTGAAAGTAACATTGTTTGTTATACACAGACAACTGCAATGTGCAGTTGTAACTAACTTTATTCTTTCTTGAATCACATGTGCTTCTTTTATATACGTGTGAGACAAAATCATCTGAATTCGCTGGCTAATCCAATAAAGCCTCACTATTTAATACCAGTAACATACTATTGTCATCTCAACATATTTCTCTTATGCACATCAATATGCATAGTTCATAATTATGCATTTCTGGGTACAATGCATTTCCTGAAGTTTACAAGCATGTAACATGTGAAGACTACGTCTGCAGACAAGACCATTTCGGTGTGATTTAGTGGGTGGCTTAGTATCTTGTATGTCTTTCCAAGACCAATCACTCTTTCTACATGCACTTGTTTGCTAGATACTGCACGGTCTTTCAGCACCACGTTGCCAGACATTCGATTTTTCTTTTTGAAAAAGGTTGGTATGTTAACAATAACATCACCTGGCGCAAACATGTCTTGAACATCAAAACCTTTGTCAGCCATGATGGAATCACCTGGATCACACATTGATGTCAGAGAACTTCTTTCTAAAATTTGGTGATCACTAGTGCTACCTGCGTATGTTGGTGACACATACGACACCATGCCACCTGGTGTTATGCCAATCAGTACCTTTGTGGTGTTTCTGTTTTTGTATGTTGAATATGTTATTTGTTGTCGTCTTGGTGGCTTGGTTTCTGTATGGGACATTCAGTGCCATCAAAAATAGCTCGTGTTTTCGGAAACTTATGCTTAAAGTTGGAAGGGGTATAGAATGTGACAATTTCCCTTTCGGGCCAGATACTGATTCCTCTCCACTGCAATGACATGAATTTGATCCATGTAATAAACACATTGTATACTTCTGACTCATTTATTTTAAACATCAAACTTAGCTCAAAGTTTGTTTTATACGTTCTCAATTTCATCAAAGTCATAAAAAGTTGATCTTCAACAGAGAGTGTTGGGTTCCCACATTCATAATTTAATTGGAACGCTGATGGGCCCAGACTTGCCAAAACATCAAAGACATATGTAAAATTGCACTGCAGCAGCTTCATTGCGGATTTCTCTGATGGTAGTACCAGTAGCTTTCACTGGTACTTCCATGAGAGAATCAGGTTTCTGAGTTTCACTGTCAACAGAGACAGGTCCAGTCACAGTTTGGACACCCACATCTGAGGACGACTCAATATTTGAGTCTGCAATTTCTTTCACATTGCCAACAATAATGTCCTGATCAAGTATATAATCTGACTGATTCTCTGTAACTAACACTGATTCTTGCCGTTTCCTCTTGGATTCTCGTTCCCCTGCCCCCTGTTTCCTTGCCGGGGCCAATGGGGAATATTGTTCGTTCCAACTAAACTGTGATGGTATGGCAGATTTTTTCAATCTCTTCGAGCCTGTCGTGTAACCTGGAATTGAAAATTTGTAAAAATATACATTAATAGGCACATTTCTTTGTGGCAACTGGAAGACAAAGCTTAAATAAACACTGTCCTAAGAATAGGGCTGCAGTGCAGGCGGCCTTGTTTCTTGAAGTTGAGTTGACTCTGACTAGATGAAACTAAATAAACATGTCTACAGAGTCGTGCAAACATGCCTAAAATACAAAAAAGTAACACCAAAGGATCCTTAGCTTAAGTTGCTAATGAATGTAACTAAATGGCATAATGTAACTTAAAAGATCTTATCTCTTAAATTCGTTGTTTGGTAATCTTCGCCGATAAAATGTGCTTTGTACACAACACTACTCGCACGCGGACACCAAGCTTTACCTTGTGCGTTTTCAGTTCGTCGAATAGCAATAACCCAGGCTTTCCGCCTGTCTTTGTCTGATGGGAATTCATGCCCACCTCTATTGGCGCAACCAGGTACTGAACAACAGGTGCTAGGCATTTTCAAAAGATTGATACAATGCCAGAGATAGCCCTTTGTGTTTGCTCAAACACCGTAGCTAAGCGAAGCGTATTCAATCGAATAATGAATGTTGGACCAGCTAGCCGCGCCACCTAGCGACCACCGGTTGCGACTGAAAAGTTCCCCATTGGTTTCCACCAAGACGTGCACTCTGGCGGCGGCGAATTAGATAGCGAAAATTATCATCTATCTGTCTGTCACTTGAACATGGTCTGATTTGGCGCTCTGGATGATGCAAATCAATAGTGTTCTTATACTAGAGTCGAAGAAATTAAGTTGCTCTTCGCAGGTTGGTAGACGGAATAGCGTTTCCCATGAGATGGCTCGAAGCGCTGCCGCAAAACGGGCCCGGTCACATGGTTTGTGACTGCGCGAAAGTGTGCTTGAGACCACTGGTGTGGTATAATTTGACGATGTTGACGGAATACAAACAACCACCTTATGATCTGAGAGGCCGATTGGCGCGGTAATGACAGGGCGGCGATAATAGTTAGGTAAGTTGGTGTAGACGTTATCCAATATCGCGTTTCCTCTTGTTGGTTGGTCGACAATCTGTTTCAAGTCGTGATTTCGTTCTAAGTGAGAATCCTTCATCTTGTTGAAGTCGCCCATTATGACGATACCTGTATATGGGTGGTGTCGGCGTATGTAGTCTAGCGACTGGTCGATGTGATTTATCATTGCCCAATCATCTGACCCGGGAGGATGATATATGGTTCCAATTGTCATTTGCGGGTGGTCGCGAGGCATCTTTGGTGAGCTATAGTTATCCACAATGTTTTTAGCTCGGGTTGATTTAGTTAGGGGCAATATTTACGTCGAATTAAATATCGAACGTAGCAGGCTATACCTCCGTGTTTGCGGCCGTCTGGTCTGTCTCTCCAGTAGATATTGAACCCGGACAGCGAGAGCGGGCCGTCTGGTATGCTGCTGGTGCACCATGTTTCTATTATAACTATAACGTCTAATCCGTAGTTGTCCTTTATCACTATAATTTCGTCCAGTTTATTAGACAGCGCTCCGCGAATGTTTGTATTGATTATCGTTGGTAGGTCCCATGTGTTTGTTTGAACACATATCAGATTTCTACCGTCAGCACCAGTTCCACAAATGTTCAATTCATTGTTGTTGTTATGGTGTGTGGGTGGTCGATGGCCGATCACGGTGGGTATTCGGTGTTGTTTACGTCCGTCTCGGCACCCTCGCTTGGTGGGAGATCTCGCAGCAATGCCAAATTTACATAACACTGTCCACGTACTGGCATCCAAGCGCGACTTGATGGAACGTCTGCATTGAGCCAGTTGACAAATAATGTAGGTGTAGACGGCGTGGACGACTTCTGTCAAACTTGACCATGTACAGCCAATTGACACTGTCACTGAAGCTGGTTGGGTGTGAAAGGTGAAGGCAGGGTGCGACATTAGGTTTAAAATGTTAAGTGCCAACTTGGCCTATAACCTCAAAATGTGACGGGTCAGTAAAATAATATGTAGTTCAAACAACCCTAGAAATGAAATCGCTGCTGTAATCTTATGAATTTTAATGTGCGAGTGGGTGTGACAGTGTGTCACAACGTGTGTGTGGTGTGTGTGTGTGTGTGTGTGTGTGCGCGCGCGTGCGTGCGTGTGTGTGTGTCCATTTTCTAGCGCCAATGTTGTTTCACCACCTCCGATCTTTTGATAGTCGGTCTGAATGTGTCACACCAATATACATAATTTAACTTTTTACTTTTCTTCTCTCCTAGCTCAACTGCATTCTAATATGTTCCATCAAATTATCCATCATTTTAAATGCTGATGCATTTCTTTGGAATTAGTTGTTCTCATAAATGTACCACCTCTGTCTTGCTGCTCTGACAGCGCACCATCACGATCTTAAGACTTTCCGTTTCATATTGTTTGATAATACTCCTGCCTGTCACTCTCTCGGTCTTCCTCCATGCGTGGACACTGGTTTAAATACATCTTTCACCGCACTCCTATTTACAAAAGCACACAACTGCTAACCATTCCGCCAATGTACACCAAGCCACCCGCGTACTTGATCATCCCCTCTTTTTGGTGTTCAGTCACATAATTTCTGTATTATTCAGGCTGGTATTCACCCCATGCTTCTTGGACACGTCGTTCTACCTCTGCAACGCTTCTGATGATTTACGTTTATTCTCCGCCGCTGTTATGGCAAGATCGGCAGATTGATCCAAAAGTCGCGCGGACCAACCGGACTTCTGACTTAAGGCAGTTGCGGACCCATCATAAGATTGACGGACAGTTATGGTGAAGGACCCTGTCGGCAACATTACCTGTCATTTTTTGACCATGCCTACTACTGGCTTTGTGTTAACGTGAACTCTTTTGAAACTGTCTCACCGTTCTGGAGTGTGATCGATACAAACGTGTTTGGACACACAATGTACATCACGTATGCATACGAATCCACACGTACATACAATCATAAGCAAGCACTTACAACACGTGCAATATCACAGATCGACACACGCACACACCAGTATGCAACACACGCATACACTTTGCATACTTATGCATAGCCATTATGTTACCAACGTTTTCCTTCAGCCGCCGATGGTACCCTCAGTATGCTGCTCGCGGTAGGAGCGGAATTACAAGTAGACCTTTTGTACACCTACTTCCCAGCCAAAGGGACATCCAAAGTATTACTTCGTGGAGGTATGTTGGATATCTTCAATAACCTTCAACTTTCGCTACTAGGGTGTTTGCCTTAATGGTAATCATATTAAATACCGCACTGCACCGTACCGCTTTAGTATGTTATGACCAAACACGTAGACAAGTTGAAATGTTTTTAAACTTGAAATACATAAATCACTGAATACACACGCACGCACACACGGGCGCACGCACACCCCCCCACACACGAAGACACGTAATGTAGGGACGAGTCCTGCGGTGTATTAAATGCAAGAATCGGCTATAATTCAACAGTTTTCGGACCTATTGCAGTCACAGGCTATTGAAGGTGTGCCAGTGCTATTGAATACAACTAATGTTAATTATACAGCAGCACCGTGTTTCTGCTAAACGTGTATTCATAACATCTAATTAGAAATGTATTAAGTAACATTAATTGTGTAGGCATCAACTCTTTGACAATATTGCGGGCAGCGGCAGACGGTCACACGAGGAGCGACAAATAAACAACTGGGGGACGGACTAATACTTATCCATAAGCGCCGTATCACAGTACAAAGGATCATTGTTGTCTACTCAGTTTCTTCCATTATTTAATTCAATAATTACATAACAAGTTAAGAAAAAACGTACGTATTAATAATACAACTCAATATATATTTGGTCGATTGCTTTAACCGATTTAAATGCATTGACACGACCCCTGTACCTCGTTTTCGACTAAGCGTCCGTTGGCGTGTACCTAGTAACCGGAACACGTTGCTGTTTGGTTAGTTGCCAACCTGTTTATTAACTGAACGGACGTATTTAGGTTACGCCAACCCGTATATCTTCCTGATAAAACAGCTTTGATCGGACGATCTTCTCTATAGCATATCGACGAGATATCCACCGGCGCGCGATAGTGTAGTGGTTAGCACATCCGCCTGACATGCCGGCGCCCCGAGTTCGAAACCCGGACCGGGCAGGTATGGTATATTTGGTGTAAAAACCTGGCTCTCAACATTGGGGACTGTGTATCCCTCGTGACTCGGAGATCACGTTAATGTCGGTCCCGTCTCAATTTGGGACGTAAAAGAACCACTGAGGACGACAAGCACCCTGGCAGTGACCACCCTCAGTGCCAGCATAGAAAGGTCGGCTTGGCGATAATGTTCTGAAAAAGGCTGACTAGTTGAATGAGACCTCATAAGATCACTGTAACCACAATATATACAGACTAGTCAGTTAATAGAACGTTGCCGAGTGCTGGAAACAACTAGAACTAGAACTAGACGCGGGTCAGTGAAAATCAAACTTTGTCAACACACAAAAACAACAGGTAGGGCTTCTGTCACTAAAATAGTGTGTTTGTGTGTGTGTGTGTGCGTGCGTGCGTGCATGTACGTGTGTGTGTTTGTGTTTGTGTGTGAATGTAATGGTTTATTGAATGCGTTGCTATGGTTGATAAAATTATTGATAATTTGGATGGTAAATGTGTTAGTATAATAACACTACTTGTGAATTCGTCGTTCAATTCGACGTTGTCGAGACGAGACAACAATGTTGGTCTGGCGCAGTCACGCGTGACGGGGTGACGGTTCTATGTCGGTCGGGGCTCACTCATTTACGACGCCTCGATAATAACCTTATTACAGACCTTACGCTCTACATGTAGACACAAGACGACTAAACAGTTGCTACTTTGTGTATATTTTGAGGGTGTATATAAAGGGCCGCGACCCAAACTGTTATACTTAATGCATAGTTCGACGGTGGACAAAGGAGTGTCACATTTACTGGATTCAGCAATCCACAATACAAGTGGGGCAAGATGTACACACAACGGATGCTGTGTGTCTTCAATAATATTGTCGTCGACCAATTTTAACATGCAGGATTAGAATGCAAACACGTTCGTTTTAATAAGAATCGAATAGATACTACGACACGTGCTGTTGGCTGTATCGGTACTCGTGTTATGTATCTATTAAAAAAAGAAGACAGATAGTGCAGTTGAAGAAAACAAAACAAATACATAAATCACATCATTACATGTTTCATCAATTCACACATTAAAATTACAACAATGAATTATATAAGTCAGTAATATTATTTACTGACAAAAATATCTTGAGTTGACATTTGAACGAGTTCATCTTGAGTTGACAATAGAGATTAGTATAAATGCAGCGTGTAGCTGGCATACAAAGCGGCGATCACCGAAGCCGGTGTAGATATAATAAGTTAAGTTGAAACACGTATACAGACACACAATCAACATTACTTCAAAGCCCAAGCTTGTCCGGACTTTGTATGACGCGATAAATGAGTGGTCTCTAATTAACGTCTTCATACCTAGTTTTCTGGCGACCGACCGAAATTAAAGTTGAGGGGGTTGAGAGCACGAAGCTTCAGTTCAGCACACCTTCGCTATTGCGGGGAGAGTGCCAAATAAAGCTTCTTTGAGCTTCAGCACCACTCCGCTTTCTCGCTATCGGTCAACACAGAAGAAGAAGACGGTGAAAGGAGGGTGTTGGTTGACATTTTTTTTTGCGGCGATGTTAATAAGATTTATTAACGTTTTAGAGCACCGACACAACCTCGATTTGCACCCTTCTTGAGTCTCGCCAAAACACCTTCAGGCTTACCATAAGCATCCAGTTCCATGATGCAACCTCTTTCATAAATACCGGGGGCTAATCCTATTCTCAGCATCCCACCAATCAATTTCCAATCTCAAAATGCACACCCTCTCCTTAAATACTGAGAGGCTAATCCTATATCCAGCCTCCCACCAAACAATTTCCACTTTCAAAATGCACACCTTCTCTTTAAATATTGAGAGGCTAATCCTATCTCCAGCCTCACACCAAACAATTTCCATTCTCAAAATGCACACATTCTCTTTAAATATTGAGAGGTTAATCCTACCTCCAGCCTCACACCGAACAATTTCCACTCTTAAAATGCACACCCTCTCCATAAATATTGAGAGGCTAATCCTATCTCCAGCCTCCCACCAAACAATTTCCACTCTCAAAATGCACTCCTTCTCTTCCGTGTAGCGCAGCAGCGCAGCGGTAAGAGCTTCGGACTAAGAGAACCCGGGTTCGAATCCTATGCGACGCTGTCGACAAATTCGTTTACTGTACGTTGCTTCAGTTCATTCAGCTGTATGAATGAGTACCTGGCTACAGTGGTGGATACTTGTGTACGAATAGTCTTCGCGCATTAATTGCAGCGTGGCTGAATGCTACCCAGAGAAGTCGAGATGGTGTTTGATTGAACAGGTTTGCCAGGGAGTAAAGTGTAAAGTGCTTTGAACAGTCCTGGTGACTGGGTACTGCGCTAAATAAGAACTTACCTTTACTTTTTCTTACTTTTACTTAAATATTGAGAGGCTAATCCGATTTCCAGCTTCCCACTAAACAATTTCCACTCTCAAAGACTTACCAGCCCCTCCACCACAACCCAGCCCCTCCACCACAAATATTGGGGGTTTACCCCAAGCCATCTGGTTCCGGCCCCTATATACTCGTTTTCCATTATCATATTGCATTGTTACTAACGTATTAACTTACTAACTTATGTCATTTTAGGGCGACCTTTTCTCCGAAGGCCTCGGGTTTCTATATGAGAACTTGGTTAGCCATTGCAATGTTCCGAGTGTAAAACCTGTGCCAAGTGCAAACTTACACGATTAATGGTATTTTTATAATAATTATTAACAACGTTGCTATGCAATATGTATGACCTCTTAACTCGAAATTAAATACGGTGACATATTAGACGTTTATACGTTGTTCTCGCATTCACCATAGCGAAGAAACAAACTGTAAACTTAGATTTCAGAGAAATTACATTCTTTTCACTTGTTGACGTAATAATATTGTTATAACATCTTTGCGATTTCTTTGTTTCGCAATGTAGCGATGCAGCGATTCAAAATGTCAAGGCAGGTCGGTGGAATGCACGTGTTCCTGGTAATAATAATAATAATAAAGGTTCTTTTACCGCGCGATCTCTAACTAATAGTTAATCAATGCGCTCACAATATAGAAACATTATAAAACAATTAAATAATATATAAATTAGTTACCAATTAGTTAATTTACAAACTAAAAAATAGATCAATAAATTAACAAGAGTCACTAAAAAGTCCTGTAAATAAACACTCGGAACATTAGTCTTTATAGTTATGCTGAGTACGTTTATTTACATTAGCTTGCACCAGGGTGGATTAAGAGGCACTGCATCCTGGGGAAAATTGGGACTGAAACCCACCACAAGGAAAACTTTTAATGCATTTTTAATTAAGGGAAACAAAAAGGTACTTTTGGTGCCGTTTTAATGCTTTTTTAAGCGACAATACTTTTAATACCTAACACTTACCTAAAACAAGAATGGCTTATTGTCCATTGTTGACACTCGCCACTAAGACAATTCTTGTTGTATTTTTATTGTTGGTAAGTTATCAGGCACTAACAAAAATGTGCATCTTACGAATGGCGCAAAACATACACAGACGCGGAAAACATTTTCCCGAAACTTACATGTATTATGACGTTGCTGTGTCGCAGTTTTTCGTTACACAATTACGTAAAACGTCCCGAACCGATCATCAATTGCAAAACGCAATTAATGCACAATAATATTACACAAGTTTTACAATAATATATTATGTATATGTGAATTAATTATAAAAATCCAGTAAACAGTTATGTTAAAAAGTATTACAATGTACATGTTTATTCAAATATAGAACTAACACCCCCATCTAAAAGAAGAATATTTCTAAATTATTCATTAAACAGAACTGCTTCAATGTATATCACTTGTAAAACATAGTTATTATACGAAAAGTTTGATTATTATTGCCCATAAAGGAGCGGCATTTATTCTTTTGTACGGAATGCTATTGCCACATATTGTTCTTAAAATAAGCAAGCAACAAACCAACTAATGATGCTTTATTAATTAAAGCAGGAATTACCTTGTTTTTTTTCACAGACAATGGATACTATAAATGTATTAATTAAAAGTTTACTTTTGGCCAAAATTGCATTTATTAAATCGAAACTCTCTGTCATCCAGAGGCGCAGGAATCGGGGACATTGGTGGCTGGAGGTGGGAGGGGGGGGGGGGGGTTGGAGATCGGATTAGCACCCCAATATTTTGGGGTGAAATTTGAGGTTTTTGGTCAGCCTTTGGGGGTGCAACCGATGTTTGTGGAAAACCTGAGAGTCTTGACAAGCCTCAGGGGGTGCAAATCGAGGTCTTTGGAGAGTCTCAAGGTGGGTGTTTTTGGAGAGCCTCAGGTGGGTTCAAATAAAGATGTTTGGAGAGCCTCAGCCTCATATATGCCAGTCAATATATGAGACGGTTTAGAAGGATGTTGTTAAAGTTAACGTGTGCAAAAGTATCATAAGTTGTTAAAAGGCAATGTAAAATATTAAAAACATTAACAATCGTGTGCTATTAATATTTATGATTATATACACTTATACAGTGATACAATATACAAGTTATACTCAATGTGTACGTATATAGAACGTAAACACGCAGTTAGGCATTCTAGGTAATGTTTTTATATTTACTAAAAACAAACTTTTCTCAAAAATAAAAACTCTCCCTCTGTCCCTCTCTCACACTCACGTCACACTCACGTCACACTCACGTCACACTCACGTCACACTCACGTCACACTCACGTCACACTCACGTCACACTCACGTCACACTCACACTCACGTCACACTCACACTCACGTCACACTCACACTCTCTCTCTCTTTCCCTCTCTCTCCCCCTCTTTCTCCCTCTCTCTCCCTCTCTCTCTCTCTCTCTCTCTCTCTCTCTCTCTCTCTCTCTCTCTCTCTCTCTCTCTCTCTCTCTCTCTCTCTCTCTCTCTCTCTCTCTCTCTCTCCCTGCCTCTCCCTTCCTCCGCCTCCATCTGTCACCTTCCGTCTCTCTCTCTTTCTCGCTCGCTCTCTCTCTCTCTCCTTCTTTTTCTGTCTCTCTCTCTCCCTCTCTCCCTCTCTCCCTCTCTCCCTCTCTCCCTCTCTCCCTCTCTCCCTCCCTCTCTCTCTCTCTCTCTCTCTCTCGGTGGGTGGGTGGGTGGATGGGTGGGTGTGTGGGTTGGTGTGTGTGTGTGGATATGCATGTATAGGTATGCATACCTACTTAATAACTAAGTTAATTTGTTCTAAATTTTATCTGACGTTTCTTTTTTTGGCTGTTTTTACTGATATACACTGAAACCTTTGATTGGATTTAGATTGCACAGGGCTTTGAGCATGTCATGAAATTGTGCTAATGGCCTGCAATAAAAATAATGTTGTCCACATTGTTCCAGGTGTCCGCATTGCCCCTTGAACGCCCAGTAACATACATTGCATGGGAGTGGCTACTTTTTTAGTTTAGTTTTTAGTTTAGTTTAGGTTTTCTTTCTTTCCCTATGTAAACAGTAAATCGAAGGTACAGTTTCAATATATCCACAGCTGATGTTTACGGCACCATAGGCGGATCCAGAGGGCCCTGGGGGCACATGCCCGTCCCCCGTAGACCATTGTAATTTGGCGTGCCTGTAGACCTTTTTGGATGGGTCCAGGTTACCGTGCACCCCTAGATCGTTGGAAATGTGCCCCCGTTCAGATTACAATAAGGTGAACTAACGATGGACCGGCAACAAATTGTCAACAACAACCCCCCCACCCACAGTCTCCATTTCAGAATGTTTAAAAATGTGTTAGATAACATATCCACGTTACTGCACCCACCAGCAATCCACTAGTTGCACGCGTAAACAGCGTTTTGATGAGAACAATGATACGCCGTTCATACTATTGTACTGAAAATTATGTTTACACAACTGATTATCTTGCAATAGTGAATTAGTCCATTAGGCTGCCTGGACGTGTGTACGTAGCCAACTACAGAATCAACAACTCGCCTGATAAATGTCATCTCTTCAGCCACACCGGACTTGTAGACATAAACCAGGTTAGGTATGTCTTGATGAGTGAACACGCCTTCCATCCGTAGCTCCCCGTCCTCTGTGATGAGGTCGCTCACATCTCTCCACAGCTGAGGCTGCTGGTACAGTGCGATCAGGCGCAGTACTTCCACAGCCCCGCGCCGCCTCGTCCCACTCTCGTCCTCCCCTTCCACTGTACAAGTAACACACGTGACAACAACAAAATTACATCAAGCTGTTTGTTCTAGCATCGACTGAGCGATAACCATTTTGCATCTGATTATGTTTACATAATGTTATAAGTGTCTGTTCTTTCCGTAAATACCTTAAATACGCTTCATAAAAAGCAGCTTATTTGTAGAAATGAATTAAATAATCAACAACACGTTCTGTTGTTATTACGCAAAATACAAGTTGTTCGCAATAACACAAGAAATGTATTTATAAACCTAAAAAAATGATTGTTTGATTGGTCGATGTATCGATTGATTCGTTAATTAATCGATGGGCTGATTGATTTGTTGAAGTAACTACCACATGTATGTATTATCTAGCGGATTCAGTGTAACTAAAATAAACATTACTATATATAAATAAAAAAGAGAATTAACTCCAATCCTAGTAATGTAATATGTAGATGAGATACACCTAATATGCCACCTTTCAGAGCCCCCGCTGTGGATATACATCCAATCTGTTTTGGGAAGTTGAAAGATTTACATTATTTACTTAAGTCTAAATTATTATAAATAAGCGGCCAATTGTTGTATTCACACATAACAATCCACGTTTATAAAAGACACTTTTTCTGAAGCCTGTCGTAGAGCTGTCAAGTGGTGCAGTAAGCGTGAATCCAAGGTCATACAAGGTCACCACGAACTGATGAATTTTCGAAATTGTGCGCTTCGCAATCGTCTTAACATTACAATGATCACATATCTACTTTACTTAATAACGAGATAGCCAAGTCATATATTTTTGGAAACCTTATTGTCTCCCCGTCAAATTGATGTACGACATGGAGGTGTTACCTGATATGGTACGCGTGGAGCTAAGGTCAAACAAGTTCACCGTGAAATGATGAATATTCAATTTTTTGGCAATGCCGCGAAAGTTATAAAGTTACAATGACCCTGCAACTACTTCATCTATATCCACGTCTCAACACTGTGTGAAAGAACCATTTCTCCCCTAGTTATTATCTATATATTTGTCATAGTGTGACACCTGTGTTTCTACGATTGCACTACGTTTCGTAAATACGGTTAGCGTTGCGAAACAATCTTCGAATGGTAATAATTTGAAATGTAACATAGTGGCTTCACATCAGACCAGTTCCTGCTCGTTGTTATCCCCCCCCCTCCCATATAAAGGTGCATAATAGTTTTTTTTCGGAGCGGGCATGACGCGTACGGGTCTTTATTCCATGTATAATTAATGTTTACTTCCCATAATTATTAGACAGACCAGATATTGTACATTTCAGCTCTCTTCCAAATTGAGGTGGTGGAGATGATGGGGAGATGATGGGGAGAAGGCGTTTGGAAGAGCTGTGCATACAGGAACCAAAATGGAAGAGGGATAGAGCGAGAATGGTGATGGATGGATTCAAGCTACTACACACAGGAGGAGGAGATGGAAGAAGTAATGTAGTTGACACCATTTTATGAGAAGAGATCAGTAAGATGGTGATTCAAATTGATAGATGGAAGGGACACATAGTGATGATTAGGAAACAGCTGGTGTGTGTTGTGTCTGTATACGGCCACAGACAGGAAGGATGGAGGCAGAGAAAGAGGAGTTCAGGGATGCTTTGGAGAGGTTGATGGAATCGGTGGATCTGTTGGTAATGTTGTGTATTGCGGGAGACTTCAATGCACATGTTGGAGTAGCGGAACCAGATGAAGAGCAGTGTGTTGGCAGACACGGGTGGGGAGTGAGGAATAGAGAGGGTCGATCTATGGTGGAACTGATGGCTAGAAATGACTTAGCAGTGGTTAACTCTTTCTTCCAGAAGCGAGAGAGCCATACGATTACGTACAGAAACGGACAACACAAGACGGAACTGGATCTGCTGATAGTTCAGAGGCAGCAGCCAGGGAAGATTAAGACCTGCAGAGCTATTGCTGGAGAGCATGTCACGACACAGCACAAGCCAGTGGTTGTGCGTATGCAGAAGAAGAAACACATTAAGACCGTGGGCCGCTGGACTATTAAGTGGTGGAGGTGCAAAGACGATGTCGCTGTTGAATACAAGGAGCGGGTGACAGTAAATATGAAGAGCTCGGTGAAGAAGTTGGCAGTCTGGAGGAAAAATGGAAAAAGTACAAAAAAGCATTTGTGGGAACTGTAGAGGAGCTATGTGGAAGAACATTTGGAAAGGGTGGAGTGTCTAGAAGTAGTAACCAAGGATGGTGGACAAGCCAAGTTGCAGAAGCAATGCGTGAAAAAAGGAAGCAAGGAAAGAAATAGAGAAGACCAAGGAGAGGAGAAATCAACCGGATGCAAGGCTGATACACATATACGGACAGAACAAGAAATCGGCAAAGAGAGCACTTGATAAGGCGAGGAGTGACATGGAAGCATAAGTGTACAGCAAGCCAGATGAGGGTGATGGAAAGAAGATTATATGCAGGAATGGCCCGAGACAGGGATGAGAATAGTAAGATCGTGAAAGGTGGGACGGTGATCAAAGATAGAAATGGGAAGTTAGTGTCAGAACAAGAAGTAGTGTTGAAGGTCTGGGAAAACTACTTCAAGGAGCTACTGAACAAGGAAGGAATTAACAATGACTTGGAATCACCATCATATGTAGAAAGGATAGTGGAATTAGCTGATATTACTGATACAGAGATGCAAACTGGGTTAAAAGAGATGAAGAAAGGGACAGCATTTGGTATGGATGAGATGCATGTTAAGATGGCAATGGTAGCAGGGGAGATTGGAATCAGTTGGACAATGATGCTACTGAATACACGTATGAGGCAAGGTAGAGTACCAGAAGAGTAGTTGACAGGACTGTTAGTCCCAATATGGAAAAGGAAGGGAGATGTGCAAGATCCAGGGAAATACAGAGGGATCACAGTTCTAAGTCACATCATGAAGCTGCTGGAGAGGATCCTGGATGGGAGGATTCAAAAGAGAATAGACCAGGAATTAGTTGAAGAACAACAGGGATTCAGAAAGGCCAGAGGGACGACAGATGCAATGTTTGCATTGAGACAGCTGGTGGAGAAGAGGTTGGAGATGCAAGGGAGAATGGCAGTGGGATTTGTTGACCTGGAGAAGGGCTACGACACAGTCCCAAGAGAGATGGTGTTGGCAACAGTGAGACGGATGTGAGTGACTGAAGCCAGGATGGTGGGAGCAATGTATGAAAGAAGAACAGGAAGAGTTGTGACTGGATATGGAATGTCGAAAGAGTTTCCAGTTAACATCGGATTGTGGCAAGGAAGTGCCCTACGCCCATTACTGTTTATCATAGTGATGAAACTAATCAGCAGGAAGTTCAGTACGAAGGATGTTCTCAGAAAGATTATGTATGCAGACGATCTTGCCATAGTAGCAGAAAGCAAACAAGAGCTACAAGACATGTTGGAAGAATTGGAACATGGCGTTCAAGAAACACGGACTGAGAATGAGCCTTGAAAAGACAGAAGTGATGTAGGTTTGACAACAGAGAGGGGAATTGAACATCAGTTTGGATGGAAAGGATTAAGCAAGTGGACGGCTTTGTATACCTTGAAGGAATGATTTCGGCAGATGAGCGTTCAAATGTGGAGGTGCGACGCCGAATACAAGCATGAACGAATGCTTGGAGAAAGGTAGAGGGAGTCACATTGGCTCGGGAACGGGGGGGGTGGAGGGGGGGGGGCGGGCCGGGCGGGCGGGCAGCTGTCCCCCCAGGAATTTCTCCGGGGGGCAGACATATGGTTCTGCCCCACATTAAATGTGAGCGTGAATGTTTGTTTTTGTGGCGAGCATCAATGGCGGGTGGAAATGTAAATTTTATGAGACGATTAATGTGTATTTTTGTCGACTGTGAAAGGTTTGTGCATTGGAGGGCAGACATATGTTTTTTCTGCCTCTCCCCCCACCCTCGTATAGCTGAGACAGCGGAGAGAAGCTGGAGAAGGTAAATTGACAGCAGCAGCGCGACGTAAAAATTACATTTTCAACAGTACTGTCCCCCGTGTCCGGATGTCATGAGTTCACAGCCGAGACAGTGGAGAAGGTGAAGTTACAGCGGCAAAGCGGCGAACAATTTCCAACAGCACCCCCCCCCCCCCTCCTCCGTCTTCCTTTGTCACAGTCGAGCCAAACGAGACAGCCACAAGGTGAAGGAAGATGTGAAGATATGCGGCGGGCCGGCGGCGAAAATTTTTGAGTAATGCTGAAGCTCTGTTAGTCCCCCCCCCCAATATGAATTTCGTTCCCGTCCTACTGGGAGTCATGATGGACAGAAAAATATCGAAAAAACTGAAAGGGAAGGTCCTGAGAAAGTGTGTTATACCGGCATCCTATATGGTCTGGAGACAGTGGCGCTGACAGAACAAAAACTACAGAAGCTGCAAGTTTGTGGGAACGACTGGATTAGAAGAAAAACAAGAACAAAGAGGGTAGACAGAAGAAGGACGAATAACCTGAGAACAGAGGATGGAAAGCTGTGTAGTGTAACAGAAGGATTATTGAAAAACCGGATGAGATGGGCAGGCCCCTTGGCAAGGATGGATGCCGGAAAAATATCGAAGAGAGCAGAGGCGGAACAACATAAAGGACACAGAAAAAGGGGAAGGCCATAGCTGAGATGGGAGGACTGCGTGAGGATGGACATGGGAAGATCGGGGGCGGATGAAAGATGGAGAGAGGGAGCGATGGACAGAAAACGGTGGACGGAAAAACAGAGAGAGTGGTTCAGCTTTACTGTACCTGATCCTCACCCGTGTTCAGCAAGGGACAAGGAGGAGAGCAACAAAAATGAAGCGTAACCATTTGCAACTAAAATTTATAATATTATGCCAGTAGTTTATTAGAATAACCTCGTTGAAGAAATACATATGTTGTATGGACAGCACCATTTTCAGAGAAAGGATGACGTCACGGGTTCCTACTCTTCCCAGTTAACCGGTCGCCAAACTGGGAACAATACTCTAGGTTACGACGATCAGTAAACCCATATATTTCGTTCAACTATTTGTTTGTATTGGTAGTAATATATTATCATTATATAAGTTGTTTTTATGTATAATGTGAGATGTTTATATACACACTCCTATTGCAAGGACAGAGGTTTACGATGTAAATAATCGCCGAATTTGCTTTGTCGCTGTAATTTGTAAAATTGCTACGTCATGATGGTGCATGGTATGCCATTGTAATAAGTTTTTATGCATGCAATGGTGTGACTCTGCTTCGGAATTAAACGGAATTTGAGAAACCACTAAATGAGCTGGAATATTCGTCTACATGTCCAACAAAACTAGGAACCGACGTCATAGCTCGGTGCTAATTGGTCACCTGTCTCACCATGAGCAAAACATCAGCCTCCACGATATCGGACATTTTACTAGATTCTTCCACTTTGAGAACGCATTCTGAGTTAATGACTAATGTAAAAATTTTCATTGTGGTTGTAAATGGTTAGTTTGTATTAACTCTTTGTGGCGTATAACACCAGAAAGTTGCCTTTTCCCCTTTAATGATATTATAATTATTGTATGATAGGCAACTTGTACCTATCTCCTGTAATCATATGAAATAATTAATTGAGTTATCCTGTTGCTTGTTTTATAATTGCATTGCTCGTCCACCTAGTTCATGTTATATTTGTCTCACGTCACGTACGTTGTGCTGCTAATTAGCAATCTCTTTAGTACACGAAATAATACCAACACGTCTGGTACAAAAACAAGGTAGTGCATATGATCAAAGCCGGTCACCAGTTCTAAAACCTGATCATTTTCAGGATACTTATTGCAATTTTGGACGGTAACAGAGAGCACATTTTGATAAAAAAAAAGGTTGACAATTGGTTCCGCTCAGTAGTATAGTCATGTGTTCATGCTACTGAGTAATATCATATTTTACAACAAATATTCATGTAAGACCATTTGAAAAATAAGATGAATAAATAAATTAATATTATGCGATACACATTGTGTCCTGATATTCAAATAATGTTTAGCACTCTCGGTCACCATGTTCAATGTCCCTTTAGGTCACGTTTTTCTGTAAATTTTCTGCAGTCTGCTGCGACACCTGTTGGTGACATCGCCGAAGGAAGTGCCGCTGAGCTCGTAGGGCTTTAGCATTGTGCACGGCGGTACGGCGTGGTGCTTCATCAGACTCTACCTGAAATTGTAATCGCGGAGTTTAACCTTGCTTTATATCCACTATGTTTTATGCAATAACGCAACATCTAGAAAAAAAATAATGATGTACATCCAGCTGCATATTTGTAAGTTTGTTATCTTTACGGTGATATTTCAATTTCAAGTACAACCGCTATGCATGAAATAGCAATAACGAATTAAATATTTTTGTATCAGCGTATACGCAGTAATCTGATAAACCTAATGTGTCCGCTGGATGTACGTAGGATTTGTTTTTCGTGTTTGAGTTACTGCCATTTGAACGTCACGAATGCTTCATCCTGCGATATATACACGGCTGTTTGATTAACATTTTAAAAGCTTTGTGTACGACTCAATACGAATTGTCTCACTTCAGATGAAATTCTGGAAAACAAACCGCTGAGTGGTAATAAGTGGACATTCGGATTTTATAGTAATATTTGTCCCAGAAACCACCCAAAGAACTCTCATCAAATATAACATAAAAGCTTTCTAGGTCTTGAAATAAAAATAATCATATAATAATAATTCCGTTTCTCAATACAGCATTATTAAGTATGTAAATACCAATCAAAGCTCTTCACAGAATAAAATGGCGTGTTGACTAAATGCTAAAAGATAAACTAATTAAATAAGCTAAAATAAATAAAATAAAATATAAACCAGTGTCATTTAGATATGCAGCCAGTGCTTGCATCAAGGCATGTAGTGCAGGCGAAATAGATGGATTTGAAGTTGGTTCCGGAAAGCCGCTAATGTTCCAGCCGATCGCACACATTTTGGCAAGCTATTCACACCTGTGGGCCTGTCACTGCAAGGCTGCGCCGTCCGATAGGTCCCTTTAACACCATCACCGCGAGAAGCGTGGCGTCACTCACCGATCGAAATGCAATTGTTGGCGCCTTGCGCGCTCTCGCACAGTTAAGGTAGTCTTGGGCTAAGCCATGCAGAATCTTAAATATGAAAGTACACATTCTCATCAGCAGCTAATGCAATGATTGAAGAAACGGTGTGATATGTTATCGCCGTCTGACTCGGTTGATGAGGCGAGCGGCTTTTAGTGTATCTTCCAAAAGACACAGGCAATGTGAGGAGAACGAAATTGCCTAACTTTTGAAATGATGGCAGGTGGAATCGAACCATTGTCCCCTCGATCGACACTCCGGAGCACTACCGCGCGACCGCCGCACCCCGCTTATACAAATCATGATTATAAGTCTGTTGCGATACCGTCGTACTACTTTTACGGTCTTAATTACTATCACCCATTGTCGTCGTCTCTACAAAGTTTTCAACACGATCTGCAGCCTGTGATACAGCTGACTGGATGCGGAGACATTGTGTGTTATGCTCTCCAACTAATGTGGCCTCCGATGCTGACAAAGACGTATTTTATTAACCACTATCATACACTTTCTCAACCGTTAGCCGTTATGACGTCACGCTCATTATCGGCGATCTAAATGCAACTGTCTCCATATCGCCTGCTTCAAGAAACCTACGGCGCAATCTATTGTTGGGCCCATCTCCCCAGACAAAACTAACGACAATGGTGAACGACTTCTTCAAACGTGCTTTTCAAATGGCCTTGCCATAGCAAACACCTGGTTCCCTCGTAAAACCAATACACGTGGTACAGCAACAATGGTAGGACAAAGAAGATGATCGATTATATCGTAATAAATCGCCAGAGGCTCTCATCAATAAACAATTGCCGTATTTATCGTGGTGCCGAACTATCCAATACGGATCATCGCCTACTGATTGCCAAGCTCAAACTCAATCAGAAAACGCCCGCCAAATGCAAACCTGCACCTCGGTATAAAACTAGTCTTCTCTGTGAACCAAATATTCACAATGCCTATGTCATTGAGATCTCTAACCGTTTTGGCGCGCTTGCTTCTCTCGACGAAACTAATCTCAAAGACAGATGGAATACTTTCAAATCAGAAGTATCCGAAGCTATTGTAATAACCATCAGCCATGTCAAAACGGCTCGTAAACCATGGATCACGGCCCACACACTCTCAATCAGTGACGCCAGACTTTTCCGCAACACTGACTCCTACCGAAAACTGAAACAGTCTCGAAAACGCGCCCTCAAACAGGATAATGAAAAGTACTGGAACTATTGATTGTTCAAGCTACCGTACTGCGACAGTGAGAGCTGTATCCGCCTTGGTAATGATTTCTCATATCCTTTCTCCATTGACAGCGGTGTACGTCAAGGCTGTGTGGTTACCCCTGACCTGTTTAATCTCATCATTGACCATATCATGGTACAACTATCGTGATCACATATGTAAAACAAACCTGCTTCATCACCCACTTGGACTGACTGCGGAAGGTTTTGACACAGCTGTGGAAACATTAAAACAATGTTAACTCAAAGAGGGCAGATGTTTCTGCACGGGGGTCTAGTACCGTTGATTCCATCAGCGGCGCCCGACTTTCACATCTGGTAACAGTTTTATTGATTTTTTGGTAAAACCACCAACGCAATATTGCTTGTAGCATGTCAATAGACGTTAAGTATTTACACAATAGATTATCTTTAAAAGAATGGAGATCTTATTTGTTCCAGAAAATTGTGCGTGATCACATATCTAAACAAACCTGGTTCATCACCCACTGGTTAACACAAAGTGGGCAGATGTTTCTGCACGGGGGTCCACTCTTTTAATTAACGTGAAGCATTTCATCGTGTGAATTATACAAATTGGTGCAACAGTTCTTCCAGATTAGATACTTGCATTAACGAACGACTACGCTGACATTTGGGAACAGTTGCATCAGTGAGCCAAGAATTGTCAACAACAATTTAGAGTCAGTGGTATATAATCATCGTCACCATAGTCATCATCATCACACCCTGTCGTAAAATGTGGCGAGGTGGTCGGGTCTAGAGCCCTGGACCGTCGATCGATGGGACCTAGGTTAGAATCCATCATTCTACAGTCGTTTCGAAACGTAGACAATTTAATTCAACCCACATTTCCTGTGTCTTTCGGGAAATAAGCCGTTGGAACCTCCTGCTTGGTGTCTATGCGAGGGTAAGTGAAAGATCGCACGCAGGGGGTAATCGTGCTGTGAAATATGTTGATGACTCTGTAACTGTAAGTGAAGCTACCGCCACGCTTGGGTGACTACTGCTGTGACTTGCCGGCCGTCACGCATCAGTGCTGCATGGTGTATTGACGATGAACTTAACGCGAGCTAAGCGTGTCACCCCTCTGCGCGGGCCACCTAGTGGCAGGCGAGGCGGGCTGACTACGAGACGCTCGGTGGAAACACTGTTTACGGTGAGCGACACAACGGCAGAAAGCGACAATTGTCTTGACGAACTAGAACTCACCGTCACTGACGCCATGTTGGCTAACTTTTGCCGGCTCAAACATCAACACAGCTCTCTGTGATAGCGGATCCTCCTACTAATCATGGAGCAAAGGCAAAGGGAAGAGCAAAAAAGGCAAAATCATCGTTCTGCATCCCACAGTGCAGACACAAAGGCAAAGAAACCGACAGCATGGCACAATGCCACCTGTGCCAACTGTGGGTGCATTACGAATGCGTTGGAGAACAGCCAGAGGAGATTATTGGCTTGTGGAGCTGCCATGCATGCAGAAAACTGCCTAGTGTTGTCCTGCAACTGGTTAACACTGTATCAAAACTCGAAACGTCAATACTACAGTTAAATGACAACAATGCGGAATTAATTCAACTGGTGAAGAAGCAGTCCGACACAAATGATGCCATCAGGAATGAAAACACTGCTCTAATCGAGCAAGTTGCCACTCTACGAGATGAAATAAACCATAACAACGATATTAGAATGGTATATGACAAGCTTGACAGACTATCATCGGACGTGGCAAGCTTAAAACAGGCGCCTACTGAGCGAAAATCCTTCGCCGCAGTGACAAGTGAGAAACCACGCAGTGTGGTCATGGTTGATAACCAGATTGGACGTGACATTCACAAGGTCACCACAACGGACAACGAACAGGTGGCCTTGCACAAGGCATACAGAGCTACTCCAAAAGATCTACTAGTAGCTGTCCAGTGGGGCGAGGCGTGCAAAGAGGCGGACGAACTAACTATCGTGTGTGGCAATGCAGTCATGGAAGACTCGGATATAGAGGAAGTGAAGCAAGATTTCAGCGACCTCATCACCACAGCAACAGAGAACATCAACCGAGTGACGATTAGCAGTGTCTTGCCCGACTCAACAGGGACACAAGAAGAAAATATTAAAGAAATTAACAGTTTCCTGAGAGATAAGTGTAGTGACACGGGGGCCCGGTTCGTTGACAACGATCAAAACTTTCTGTTTCGTGATGGATCCTGCGACACGTCCGCATTCCAGAGTGACGGTATCAGTCTTACTGCGTTCGGGATGAACAAGCTGATGAGCAACCTGTCACTAATACTCCGTAACCATCGAGAAGGCGGAGCGCAGCGGGGATCCTGTTCGCAGAAGAGTTGCAATGAGTCGAAATCAACTGGTAACAGGTCGACGAAACAGCGACGCAGCGCGCCATCAGGACATCCATTGTCAAAAGGTAGCCGCTATACGCCGAGAGCGACTGGGAAACGACCACCGAAACAGGATCGAGGTACGCACGCTATTCGCCCTTCTAATGCGGATGACCGTGCAACTGCTATAGCTACGTGCGTATTGCTGGCCAGTGTAACAAGTGTGGGGAGACAAATCACGTCACCCAGACTTGTCGACATGAGAATGCTGTGTCGTGCTTTGTATGTGGTCAAAAGGGCCACAAAAGCAAACATCATACGAAAAGGGACTAGGTAAGCGGCCGAAATAACACGGCCATGCCATGTACGGAATACGGAGCTTTCAATATTCGACCTATAATCACCCGTAGCCGTAGCATACCACAACATAGAACAACAGGTGTGAATGCAGACAATTTAGTCACGCTTGCGATCAATCAACGGTGCGGCTTACCAACGATTCTGAGTCTCAACGCTCGGTCACTAAGTATTGAGAAATCAGATGAATTGCTCGCGGTAGCACGCACGAACAACGTTGGTTGCGTGTGTGTCACAGAAACCTGGTTCAAGAGTTACATGTCAACGGAATCTGTCGGTTCGGCAGGCTTCAGTTGTGAACGAAAGGACCGCGTGGATAAAGGAGGCGGGGGAGTGGCGTGTTATGTGGCCGAGACCATTGCGTATGACCGGTTACATGATATTGAAGATGCTGAACACGAAGTGATATGGATTAAAATGAAGCCTAAGAAACTACCAAGAAAATACTCGTGCATTATTTTAGCGTGCATCTACCACCCACCTGGTGCTGACAATGGCTCTATGCGAGAGTACCTGATAACTAGTCTGGACACCGTTTTGCGACGTAGCCCAGATTGTGGTGTCATTATCAGTGGTGATTTTAATCAATTCAAGGACACGTTTTTACGGACACATTATGGATACGAGCAGCTTGTTAAGACAGTCACGCGTAATTGTGCAATTTTGGATAAAATGTGGTCTAACATGTCACCTATGTACGCCTATCCGACAGTGCTTGATGAATTGGGAACATCAGATCAAAAGATGGTCTTATTGGTGCCACCGTGGTTCCCAACACTTGACACGGGTATGGTCCAGTACACCGTTACCAGGCGCATGGGTAACAACGAACGAGCATTGTTCACTTCGGCTCTGTCACAGACCAGATGGAAGTTTATGTACACATTGCCTACGTGCGAGGAACAGTTCAATCTATTCCAAGAAACCATGGACCATTTACTGGATACGTGCTGTCCATACAAGACTGTGTCACGTCACAGTACAGACAAACCGTGGGTCACAGATGGATTCCGACACCTCATTAGATAGAGGCAACGTGCTCGCAAGGCAGGTGACACAGAACGGGCCAATAAACTCCGGAACATAGTGAATCGCACAGCACCTAAATTACGACGCCAGTTCTACCAATCTAAAATAGCATCAATTGAGGAAACATCGTCACGCGACTGGTGGAAGCACATGAAGTCACTCATGGGAAAAGCATCTGGCAGTCGCAACGAGATGCTGGGGCTGGCAAATAAAATTACTGGTGGAGATATAGTCAGCTTAGTCAACTCCATGAATGCGTTCTTCGTGTCAGTGAGTGAAGATTTACCGAGATTGCAGACTTCCCAGCCGATCTTTGACATTAAGGAACCACTGCCAGATGAATTCACCATCAGCGTTACTGACACTAAGTTGGCACTTAGTAAGGTCAAAGTGAACAAAGCCACGGGTCCGGACAATATACCACCATGGGCTTTGAAAAACTGTTCGCACCTTCTTGCAGCACCGGTCACTGCAATATTCAACAGCTCGCTCAGGGAAGGTGTATTGCCAAAATTGTGGAAATCAGCAACCGTTATTCCGTTGTCGAAGAAACACCCTCCAGTGACAGTTGAAAATAACATTATACCTATATCGCTTACACCAATTCTGGCTAAGGTTTTTGAATCTCTAGTGCTAAAGTGGGTCGATGTTTATGTTAAACCACAAATAGACGACAAGCAGTTTGGGGGTATGTTAGGGACTGGTACCACGGACGCCCTTGTTGGAATGCTTCACAAATGGTACGAAACCACCGATGTAAAGGGCAATTTTGTAAGAGTGCTATTTCTCGATTACAGTAAAGCATTTGATTTAATTAACCATGATATACTAATACAGAAACTGATTGCAATGGAAGTACCACCACACTTGGTCCGATGGATGGCAGCGTTTCTACTAGACCGCGAACAGAGAGTAAAAATCGGCGACGCGGTGTCAAAGCCAGGCTACCCTAATGGGGGCGTTCCCCAGGGAACTTTGTCAGGACCAAAACACTTTGTGGTTCATATCAATGATTTGCAAACATCTTGTCCTATGTTTAAATATGTTGACGATTGCACCATATTTGAAATATGCAATCAAAGTATGATATCTGTTATACAGGATTCTGCCAACATTATTGAGCGATGGTCTAGTAATAATGACATGCGCATCAATACGAGTAAGACAAAAGAAATGGTTATATGTTTCGGTAAAGATAGAACATTTGTAGAATCTCTGCCGTATATTGATATAAATGGGACAGATATTGAGAGAGTTACTCAAGCAAAAGTTCTCGACGTAACTATATCATCGGATTTAAGTTGGAATGCACACGTAGATGAAATAGTATCAAAGGCAAGAAAGAGAGTGTATATGATCTATCAGTTGAAACATGCTGGTATCAACCAAAATGACTTGGTTAGAATATATGTATCTGTGATTAGACCAGTAGTTGAATATGCCTGCCCGGTATGGCACACGAACTTGCCTAAATATTTATCGGACAACATCGAGATAATTCAAAAAAGGTGTCTCAAAACTACATTTCCTGGTTGTGTGTACGAGGATATTCTGGAGATGGTAAACTTACCAACGCTGCATGATAGACGCAATGAATTGTGTAAAACGTATTTCGCTAGAATGAAGCATAGTGACCACAAACTGAATACGCTACTACCAAATATTCGAAATGTGCCGTATACACTAAGATCATTCAATGAGTTACCCGTCCCAATGGCAACCACAAATCGCTACAAAAACTCATTAATTCCATGGTGCTTAGTACACTGCCATAACACTTAATGATTTTAGTGTATGTCTCAACAGTCAATTTTAATATTTAAACTATATGATTTAATTTGAGTGTATTTAAAGTATCTTATTTTTTAATGAAAGATAATAATGCAATGTACACGTTTTAATATAAAGCGCCTCATACTGAGTTTGTTGCGTCACGGGGCGATTTTGTGTAACTTACTTAAGAGTATCTTTGGTGTTGCGTTATTTTATTTAGTACAACATGTTTTATGAGTATTGTAACATAATGTTGTGTCGTATTGTAACTTGAAACATTATGAAATTTGTGTGATTTTGGGCTTTTGTGGTGAATGTATGTACAATCCAACTGAAAAGTTGCAAATAATAATAATACATTTATTATTATTTATTCTAAGGTCTGTTTCAGCAAAATAATAAAATGCATGTCGATCTTCGTGTTCACCCACAAACCCGTGTTCCTGTTACTATTGTATTGCATATTACTATATAGGTTTGATATGTGCTGGAAACAGCCTTCATAGATAATTTAGTTTCCCCTTTTAACCAGTCTCCGGTTCCACCTACGTTTTACTAATTAGCTAAATTTGGATAAACTCTAATTTTTAATATGTATCATAGTACTCTTTCAAAATTGGGTGAAAATGACGTTTCGAGACCACGGAAACGTTATTTTTGAATAGAGCTTTGACAGTAAGTGGTGCAGTCTCGCACTGCCTACAATCGAGGTTCCTATCAACGCCAATACAGTGGGAAACAAGCAGCAGAAAATATGACGATGATTTGCTCAATCGTACGTGTTCTGATCCAATATTTTGTGACTGTTATACAGGACAAGACGCGACCAGCGGCGGCTGGCAGCCATTTGACATGTACAAGTCAAGTCACGGGACACTTTAGAGTCAGCCGTTTAGTTACACTTGGGAGTCAGCCGTTTAGTTACACTTGGGAGTCAGCCGTACGTGTTCTGATCCAATATTGTGTGACTGTTGTACAGGACAAGATGCGACCGGCGGCGGCTGACAGCCATTTGACATATACAAGTCAAGTCACGGGACAGTGGAGAGTCAGCCGTTTAATTACACTTGGGAGTCAGCCGTTTAGTTACACTTGGGAGTCAGCCGTTTAGTTACACTTGGGAGTCAGCCGTACGTGTTCTGATCCAATATTGTGTGACTGTTATACAGGACAAGACGCGCCGTCGGCGGCTGGCAGCCATTTGACATATACATGTCAAGTCACGGGACACTGAAGAGTCAGCCGTTTAGTTACACTTGGGAGTCAGCCATTTAATTACACTTCGAAGTCAGCCTTTTAGTTACATTTGGGAGTCAGTCGTTTAGTTACTCTTGGGAGTCAACAGAACATGTTCTAATCCAATATTGTGTGACTGTCGTACAGGACAAGACGCGACCGGCGGCTGTTGGCAGCCATTTGACATAAATACAAGTCAAGTCACGAGTCACTGCAGAGTCAGCCGTCTAGTTACACTTGGGAGTCAGCCGTTTAGTTACACTTGGGAATCAGCCGTTTAGTTACACTTGCGAGTCAGCCTTACGTGTTCTTTTGCAATATTGTGTTATTGTTATACAGGACAAGACTCGCTGTCGGCGGCTGGCAGCCATTTGACATAAATATACAAGTCAAGTCACGAGACACTGCAGATTCAGCCGTTTAGTTACACTTGGGAGTCAGCTGTTTAGTTACACTTGGGAGTCAGCCGTACGTGTTCTGATACAATATTGTGTGACTGTTATATAGGACCAGACTCGACCGGCGGCGGCTGGAACCATTTGACATATACAAGTCAAGTCACGGGACACTGGAGAGTCAACCGTTTAGTTACACTTGGGAGTCAGCCGTTTATTTACACTTGGGAGTCAGCCGTACGTGTTCTGATACAATATTGTGTGACTGTTATACAGGACCAGACTCGACCGGCGGCGGCTGGAACCATTTGACATATACAAGTCAAGTCACGGGACACTGGAGAGTCAACCGTTTAGTTACACTTGGGAGTCAGTTGTTTATTTACACTTGGGAGTCAGCCGTACGTGTTCTGATACAATATTGTGTGACTGTTATACAGGACCAGACTCGACCGGCGGCGGCTGGAACCATTTGACATATACAAGTCAAGTCACGGGACACTGGAGAGTCAACCGTTTAGTTACACTTGGGAGTCAGCCGTTTAGTTACACTTGCGAGTCAGCCGTTTATTTACTCTTGGGAGTCAGCCGTACGTGTTCTGATACAATATTGTGTGACTGTTATACAGGACGAGACTCGACCGGCGGCGGCTGGAACCATTTGACATATACAAGTCAAGTCACGTGACACTGGAGAGTCAACCGTTTAGTTACACTTGGGAGTCAGCCGTTTATTTACACTTGGGAGTCAGCCGTACGTGTTCTGATACAATATTGTGTGACTGTTATACAGGACCAGACTCGACCGGCGGCAGCTGGAACCATTTGACATATATAGAAGTCAAGTCAAGAAACATTGCAAAGTCATCCGTTTAGTTACACTTGGGAGTCAGCCGTTTAGCTACACTTGGGAGTCAGCTGTTTAGCTACACTTGGGAGTCAGCCGTTTAGCTACACTTGGGAGTCAGCCGTACGTGTTCTGATCCAATATTGTGTGACCGTTATATATGACCAGACGCGACCGGCGGCGGCTGGAACGATTTGACATATACAAGTCAAGTCACGGGACACTGGAGAGTCAGCCGTTTAGTTACACTTGGGAATCAGCCGTTTAGTTACACTGGAGAGTCAGACGTTTAGTTACACTGGAGAGTCAGCTGTTTAGTTACACTTGGGAGTCAGCCGTTTAGTTACACTTGGGAGTCAGCCGTTTAGTTACACTTTGGAGTCAGCCGTATGTTTTGTGATCCAATATTGTGTGACTGTTATACAGGACAAGACGCGACCGGCGGCGGTTGGCAGCCATTTGACATATATATATGTCAAGTCACGGGACACTGGAGAGTCAGCCCTTTAGTTACATTTGGGAGTCAGTCGTTTAGTTACACTTGCGAGTCACCCGTACGTGTTCAAATCCAATATTGTGTGACTGTCGTACAGGACAAGACGCGACCGGCGGCTGTTGGCAGCCATTTGACATATATACAATTCAAGTCACGAGTCACTGCAGAGTCAGCTGTCTAGTTTCAATTGGGAGTCAGCCGTTTAGTTACACTTGCGAGTCAGCCTTACGTGTTCTTTTGCAATATTGTTTTATTGTTATACAGGACAAGACTCGCCGTCGGCGGCTGACAGCCATTTGACATAAATATACAAGTCAAGTCACGAGACACTGCAGATTCAGCCGTTTAGTTACACTTCGGAGTCAGCTATTTAGTTACACTTGGGAGTCAGCCGTACGTGTTTTGATCCAATATTGTGTGACTGTTATACAGGACAAGACGCGACCGGCGGCGGGTGGAAGCCATTTGAAGTATACAAGTAAAGTCACGGGACACTGGAGAGTCAGCCGTTTAGTTACACTTGGGAGTCAGCCGTTTAGTTACACTTGGGAGTCAGCCGTTTAGTTACACTTGGGAGTCAGCTGTTTAGTTACACTTGGGAGTCAGCCGTACGTGTTCTGATCCAATATTGTGTGACTGTTATATAGGACCAGACTCGACCGGCGGCGGCTGGAACCATTTGACATATACAAGTCAAGTCACGGGACACTGGAGAGTCAGCCGTTTAGTTACACTTGGGAGTCAGCCGTTTATTTACACTTGGGAGTCAGCCGTACGTGTTCTGATACAATATTGTTTTATTGCTATACAGGACAAGACGCGACCGGCGGCGGCTGGCAGCCATTTGACATATATAGAAGTCAAGTCAAGAAACATTGCAAAGTCAACCGTTTAGTTACACTTGGGAGTCAGCCGTTTAGCTACACTTGGGAGTCAGCTGTTTAGTACACTTGGGAGTCAGCCGTACGTGTTCTGATCCAATATTGTGTGACCGTTATATAGGACCAGACGCCACCGGCGGCGGCTGGAACCATTTGACATATACAAGTCAAGTCACGGGACACTGGAGAGTCAGCCGTTTAGTTACACTTGGGAATTAGCCGTTTAGTTACACTGGAGAGTCAGACGTTTAGTTACACTTGCGAGTCAGCCGTTTAGTTACACTTGGGAGTCAGCCATTTAGTTACACTTGGGAGTCAGCCGTTTAGTTTGTCTTGGACGTCAGCCGTTTAGTTACACTTGGCAGTCAGCCGTTTTGTTATGGTTTATTTTGTTTGTATTCAGTAAAATACTGTCTAGTACGTTTTGATAGGTGAAATGTGGCCTATTTAGATACAATATATATATACAGTTGCCATAGTAACGTAGTTTATATCTCCAAGCAAATATCAACAATATAAATTATAAAGACAAACATTGACAGCCATATCTATGTTTATGGGAGTTGCTTCTTTTCTGGGCCACGAAGACCCAAAACGTTGATATGTAATATGGGTGTCTGGCCCTGATATGACGTCAGTACATCGCAGTTTAACCGCCGGGCTACAGATTGGGTTGTCTTTTAGAAAGTCGAGTGAATCGGGGTGACGAGACTAACGAGGGTGGATGACGTCACCGAGACGTTGTCATAGACATAGTGAATGTACTTACCACATTGACCCTGTCTCCAAACCCTGCCCTGAGTCTGTCACAAGTGGCCGACGACAGATGACAGAACCAGAGGCTGAGGAATAAAGCAGACATGTGAGAGAGATCGTGATTAGTTACTTCCATCGATTACACGGATTACAAACAACAATTAATTACGACGTCGTTTACATCGTCATTACAACTCTCAGCACTTGTCATGAATCGGTTATTACTAGAGACGTAAATGAAGGTAAACTAGCTGAGTTAATGGCAACACATTAAAAATAAACTATTAATTACTTACTTTATTTTCAACTTTGACCGCGCACTGAGCAACGCTGTGACGTGGACGTCATCGGATGAACTGCTGTTGCTGATGCCACACCTGTAGTTAAATCTCGAGTTGTCATTTGTTGTCGACACTTTGTTTATTTCAGCTCATTACAAATAAACTGCGCGAAATCGATTAAACAATATTTATAAATAACATGTGTCATATCAAATGCCATTAATTTCAATCTATTGATTTGTTTTAGGGCCAGCTTTTATTTAGACCCTAGAAATCAACTTGTTCAGTGGCTCCGTTACGTGTACACATTTTAAGGGTTAAATACATAAACGTATCGGGTAAATAGAACGCATTGGTCTAGTGATAAGTCATGTAAAATTACTGGTGGTCTGTTAACCCCGGACATTAATGATGTAGTGTGTCAGCCAGCAGACAAAACCCCGAGTAATCGAGACCACATTCGACCAACCTATAACAGACAAAATAATTGTTTTATTTGTTTCACGGCCGACAAAAGACGCCGCAACAAAGTTAAGTCTAACAATATCGTGTGACGTTAACACGTCGTTGTCGTTACACATGTATCTGGTAGTGTCACTGTTAGTCGAGCTACTACTGTTGTTATTATACTTGCACTAGATTTTGTAGTCGCGGCAGAGAGGACAGACAGCTACGCAACAACTTGACATCCGCCACCCTCCATAAGTTTAGTGAACTCCTGACGGCGACGCCTTTATAGATGTAGCCAAGGCTGTTAAGACAGAAGAACGAATTATACGAGTGACTCACGAATACACACTCAACCTACAATCACACTACATCGTCAATCTATGAAAATAATCTCTACATTGTGTATATTAAGCATTTCTAAACAACATGACTGAGCGAGTAAAATACCTTTTCCGCCGGCATTCTGTCATTTGGCGGCATTTGCTGGAACTGCGATTGCTGGTCGCTCGGTAATCAGCTGTAGCCACGCATACGATTTTACATGCTAACGATCGATCTTAATCTTGAAAAATAATCCATAGATTCCCAGAAGGGACAACACATGGATGATAGATGAGCGGCAATACATTCAGGGTATCGCTTCTAGCCTACTCCGAAATTATGTACTGGAGCAGGCCGCAAGAATATTGCTAGATAATTTATTCCAATCTGGTATTGTTCTTAAAATGACATATTTAGAAAAAATGGTTTTGTTACAAATATATATACTTAATTGATGATTCAATAAAATATTCCCATCTTGACCCATCGATGATCCTGCCGGTGTAGCTTTATTAACGATGTGAGTCCTTCGGAAGTATTAGCAAAATGCCTTGAATATTTGGAATAATCGCCATGTCTCTGGATTCATTAGGACGATAATGAGTTGTATTTCACGAATATGTAAGTATCTAAACATTTTCGATTTTGTCTGACCAGAAATATGATTTACAAACAATGTTTACAAATCGGGTCAAAGCACACGGCGGGATAAATCTGGGTCAGACTCAAAGTTGTCGAACCACTTGTCCATTCTAGAGTGATTAAGCCCGTTTATAAGTAATTATTTACATGAATATGAAAATTTTAAGAAACTAAATTATCATCCTATTTAGAAGAATCCATCCCCAAATATATGATTATGCTGGCACAAAACGAGGCCACACAGTTTCCGTGTTTGTGAACCATAATATTATTAGAACTGGTGAATGAGGGAGAATCAATTTTCACACTGGGCTGTCAAATTCGACAGATCGATATCCTGCGTGCTCATTATACATGTATATACATGTAGATCTGGAATCATGCTTAGTATTTATTAAACTCAGTATCACTTTACATTAACAATGTCAATGGTAACTATGCTAATTCTTTGTATAAATTTATATTTTCAGAATATATGGCTGCAAGATGGATGTCAGAAAGCCTTAGAAGATACAAGAAAATAAAAAACGTTGTTGTGTTTCAGAGAGGATCACATTCACACTAGGATATATGACTGACAAAGGAAAACTAATACGTTGCATGTTATGCCAGAGGATTCAACATTTCTCAAAATATCAAGTAAACTGTACTCTTGAATTACCAATCTAATTTGTTGTGAATTAAATATGTTTGCTTCTTTCCGGAGCTATACTTTATGTTGAATAAAATGTGCAGTATTCAAGATGTTTTATTGTTCCACGAAAGTTCATATTTACCCTGTGATTTGAAAATCACATTTTGTGAAGCAATAACAAATACACAGATGGACGACCACAACAGAAATAGGTTTATATACATGATATCGCAATTATTCCTTTACTTGTATAACATCACATATTTTAGGTGCGCTTTGACTTTGTGGCTCCATTCTTTCTTCATTCACATTTATTAAACACATTGCACATATTTTCTAAACTTATGGAGGGTGGCGGATGTCAAGTTGTTGCGTAGCTGTCTGTCCTCTCTGCCGCGACTACAAAATCTAGTGCAAGTATAATAACAACAGTAGTAGCTCGACTAACAGTGACACTACCAGATACATGTGTAACGACAACGACGTGTTAACGTCACACGATATTGTTAGACTTAACTTTGTTGCGGCGTCTGTCGTCGGCCGTGAAACAAATAAAACAATTATGTTGTCTGTTATAGGTTGGTCGAATGTGGTCTCGATTACTCGGGGTTTTGTCTGCTGGCTGACACACTACATCATTAATGTCCGGGGTTAACAGACCACCAGTAATTTTACATGACTTATCACTAGACCAATGCGTTCTATTTACCCGATACGTTTATGTATTTAACCCTTAAAATGTGTACACGTAACGGAGCCACTGAACAAGTTGATTTCTAGGGTCTAAATAAAAGCTGGCCCTAAAACAAATCAATAGATTGAAATTAATGGCATTTGATATGACACATGTTATTTATAAATATTGTTTAATCGATTTCGCGCAGTTTATTTGTAATGAGCTGAAATAAACAAAGTGTCGACAACAAATGACAACTCGAGATTTAACTACAGGTGTGGCATCAGCAACAGCAGTTCATCCGATGACGTCCACGTCACAGCGTTGCTCAGTGCGCGGTCAAAGTTGAAAATAAAGTAAGTAATTAATAGTTTATTTTTAATGTGTTGCCATTAACTCAGCTAGTTTACCTTCATTTACGTCTCTAGTAATAACCGATTCATGACAAGTGCTGAGAGTTGTAATGACGATGTAAACGACGTCGTAATTAATTGTTGTTTGTAATCCGTGTAATCGATGGAAGTAACTAATCACGATCTCTCTCACATGTCTGCTTTATTCCTCAGCCTCTGGTTCTGTCATCTGTCGTCGGCCACTTGTGACAGACTCAGGGCAGGGTTTGGAGACAGGGTCAATGTGGTAAGTACATTCACTATGTCTATGACAACGTCTCGGTGACGTCATCCACCCTCGTTAGTCTCGTCACCCCGATTCACTCGACTTTCTAAAAGACAACCCAATCTGTAGCCCGGCGGTTAAACTGCGATGTACTGACGTCATATCAGGGCCAGACACCCATATTACATATCAACGTTTTGGGTCTTCGTGGCCCAGAAAAGAAGCAACTCCCATAAACATAGATATGGCTGTCAATGTTTGTCTTTATAATTTATATTGTTGATATTTGCTTGGAGATATAAACTACGTTACTATGGCAACTGTATATATATATTGTATCTAAATAGGCCACATTTCACCTATCAAAACGTACTAGACAGTATTTTACTGAATACAAACAAAATAAACCATAACAAAACGGCTGACTGCCAAGTGTAACTAAACGGCTGACGTCCAAGACAAACTAAACGGCTGACTCCCAAGTGTAACTAAATGGCTGACTCCCCAGTGTAACTAAACGGCTGACTTCCAAGTGAACCTAAACGGTTGACTCCCAAGTGTAACTAAACGGCTGACTCGCAAGTGTAACTAAACGTCTGACTCTCCAGTGTAACTAAACGGCTAATTCCCAAGTGTAACTAAACGGCTGACTCTCCAGTGTCCCGTGACTTGACTTGTATATGTCAAATGGTTCCAGCCGCCGCCGGTGGCGTCTGGTCCTATATAACGGTCACACAATATTGGATCAGAACACGTACGGCTGACTCCCAAGTGTACTAAACAGCTGACTCCCAAGTGTAGCTAAACGGCTGACTCCCAAGTGTAACTAAACGGTTGACTTTGCAATGTTTCTTGACTTGACTTCTATATATGTCAAATGGCTGCCAGCCGCCGCCGGTCGCGTCTTGTCCTGTATAGCAATAAAACAATATTGTATCAGAACACGTACGGCTGACTCCCAAGTGTAAATAAACGGCTGACTCCCAAGTGTAACTAAACGGCTGACTCTCCAGTGTCCCGTGACTTGACTTGTATATGTCAAATGGTTCCAGCCGCCGCCGGTCGAGTCTGGTCCTATATAACAGTCACACAATATTGGATCAGAACACGTACGGCTGACTCCCAAGTGTAACTAAACAGCTGACTCCCAAGTGTAACTAAACGGCTGACTCCCAAGTGTAACTAAACGGCTGACTCCCAAGTGTAACTAAACGGCTGACTCTCCAGTGTCCCGTGACTTTACTTGTATACTTCAAATGGCTTCCACCCGCCGCCGGTCGCGTCTTGTCCTGTATAACAGTCACACAATATTGGATCAAAACACGTACGGCTGACTCCCAAGTGTAACTAAATAGCTGACTCCGAAGTGTAACTAAACGGCAGAATCTGCAGTGTCTCGTGACTTGACTTGTATATTTATGTCAAATGGCTGTCAGCCGCCGACGGCGAGTCTTGTCCTGTATAACAATAAAACAATATTGCAAAAGAACACGTAAGGCTGACTCGCAAGTGTAACTAAACGGCTGACTCCCAATTGAAACTAGACAGCTGACTCTGCAGTGACTCGTGACTTGAATTGTATATATGTCAAATGGCTGCCAACAGCCGCCGGTCGCGTCTTGTCCTGTACGACAGTCACACAATATTGGATTTGAACACGTACGGGTGACTCGCAAGTGTAACTAAACGACTGACTCCCAAATGTAACTAAACGGCTGACTCCCAAGTGTAACTAAAGGGCTGACTCTCCAGTGTCCCGTGACTTGACATATATATATGTCAAATGGCTGCCAACCGCCGCCGGTCGCGTCTTGTCCTGTATAACAGTCACACAATATTGGATCACAAAACGTACGGCTGACTCCAAAGTGTAACTAAACGGCTGACTCCCAAGTGTAACTAAACGGCTGATTCCCAAGTGTAACTAAACGGCTGACTCTCCAGTGTCCCGTGACTTGACTTGTATATGTCAAATCGTTCCAGCCGCCGCCGGTCGCGTCTGGTCATATATAACGGTCACACAATATTGGATCAGAACACGTACGGCTGACTCCCAAGTGTAGCTAAACGGCTGACTCCCAAGTGTAGCTAAACAGCTGACTCCCAAGTGTAGCTAAACGGCTGACTCCCAAGTGTAACTAAACGGATGACTTTGCAATGTTTCTTGACTTGACTTCTATATATGTCAAATGGTTCCAGCTGCCGCCGGTCGAGTCTGGTCCTGTATAACAGTCACACAATATTGTATCAGAACACGTACGGCTGACTCCCAAGTGTAAATAAACGGCTGACTCCCAAGTGTAACTAAACGGTTGACTCTCCAGTGTCCCGTGACTTGACTTGTATATGTCAAATGGTTCCAGCCGCCGCCGGTCGAGTCTCGTCCTGTATAACAGTCACACAATATTGTATCAGAACACGTACGGCTGACTCCCAAGTGTAAATAAACGGCTGACTCGCAAGTGTAACTAAACGGCTGACTCCCAAGTGTAACTAAACGGTTGACTCTCCAGTGTCCCGTGACTTGACTTGTATATGTCAAATGGTTCCAGCCGCCGCCGATCGAGTCTGGTCCTGTATAACAGTCACACAATATTGTATCAGAACACGTACGGCTGACTCCCAAGTGTAAATAAACGGCTGACTCCCAAGTGTAACTAAACGGTTGACTCTCCAGTGTCCCGTGACTTGACTTGTATATGTCAAATGGTTCCAGCCGCCGCCGGTCGAGTCTGGTCCTATATAACAGTCACACAATATTGTATCAGAACACGTACGGCTGACTCCCAAGTGTAACTAAACAGCTGACTCCCAAGTGTAACTAAACGGCTGACTCCCAAGTGTAACTAAACGGCTGAATCTGCAGTGTCTCGTGACTTGACTTGTATATTTATGTCAAATGGCTGCCAGCCGCCGACAGCGAGTCTTGTCCTGTATAACAATAACACAATATTGCAAAAGAACACGTAAGGCTGACTCGCAAGTGTAACTAAACGGCTGATTCCCAAGTGTAACTAAACGGCTGACTCCCAAGTGTAACTAGACGGCTGACTCTGCAGTGACTCGTGACTTGACTTGTTTTTATGTCAAATGGCTGCCAACAGCCGCCGGTCGCGTCTTGTCCTGTACGACAGTCACACAATATTGGATTAGAACATGTTCTGTTGACTCCCAAGAGTAACTAAACGACTGACTCCCAAATGTAACTAAAAGGCTGACTTCGAAGTGTAATTAAATGGCTGACTCCCAAGTGTAACTAAACGGCTGACTCTTCAGTGTCCCGTGACTTGACATGTATATGTCAAATGGCTGCCAGCCGCCGACGGCGCGTCTTGTCCTGTATAACAGTCACACAATATTGGATCAGAACACGTACGGCTGACTCCGACGTGTAACTAAACGGCTGACTCCGAAGTGTAACTAAACGGCTGACTATCCAGTGTCCCGTGACTTGACTTGTATATGTCAAATGGTTCCAGCCACCGCCGGTCGCGTCTGGTCCTGTATAACAGTCACACAATATTGGATCAGAACACGTACGGCTGACTCCAAAGTGTAACTAAACGGCTGACTCCCAAGTGTAACTAAATGGCTGACTCCCAAGTGTAACTAAACGGCTGACTCTCCAGTGTTGCGTGACTTGACATGTATATGTGAAATGGCTGCCAGCCGCCGACGGCGCGTCTTGTCCTGTATAACAGTCACACAATATTGTATCAGAACACGTACGGCTGACTCCCAAGTGTAAGTAAACGGCTGACTCCCAAGTGTAACTAGACGGCTGACTCTGCAGTGACTCGTGCCTTGACTTGTATATATGTCAAATGGTTGCCAACCGCCGCCGGTCGCGTCTAGTCCTGTATAACAATCACACAATTTTTTTAAGAACACGTACGGCTGACTTCCAAGTGTAACTAAACGGCTGATTCCCAAGTGTAACTAAACGGCTGACTCCCAAGTGTAACTAAATGGTTGACTCCCAAGGTTAACTGAACGGCTGGCTCTCCAGTGTCCCGTGACTTGACTTGTATATGTCAAATGTCTGCCAGCCGCCGTCGGTCGCATCTTATCCCGAAAAACCACACACAAAATTGTATCAGAACACGTACGGCTGACTCCCAAGTGTAACGAAACGGCTGACTCCCAAGTGTAACTAAACGGCTGACTCGCAAGTGTAACTAAACGGCTTACTCTCCAGTGACCCGTGACTTGACATGTATATGTCAAATGGCTGCCAGCCGCCGCTGGTCGCGTCTTGTCCTGTAAAACAGTCACAACATATTGGATCAGAACACGTACGATTGAGCAAATCAGCGTTGTATTTTCTGTTGCTTGTTTCCTACTGTAATGGCGTCGATTGGACCCTCGTTTGTAGGCAGTGCCATACTGCACCACTTGCTGTCAAAGCACTATTAAAAAATAACGTTTCCGTGGTCTCGGAACGTAATTTTCACCCAATTTTGAATGAGTACTATGATACATATTAAAAATTAGAGTTTATTCAAATAGAGCTAATCAGTAAAACGTAGGTGGAACCGGACACTGGTTAAAAGGGGAAACAAAACTATCTATGAAGGCTGTTTCCAGCACATATCAATCGTATATAGTAATATGGAAAACAATACTAACAAGAACACGGGTTTATGGGTGAACACGAAGATCGACATGCATTTTATTATTTTGTGACCATGTTTTACCTAATTAGACATATCATATTATTGTTATTTCTGCCGGTCGCATATTTGTCAACGTCGTAAATGATGGACAATTCAAACGGCAGACAACGCAATCTCGCAACTATCCAGGGGCATGCCGGGAATCGCTTACTTAGACCCAAAAACGTGCAGCTCGGTGTGGCTGAAACTGACCTTTACTAGAGTTACAGAGTCATCAACAGATTACATAGCGCGTTCTCCCCCTGCGTGCGATGTTTAATTTACCCTCGCATAGACACCAAGCAGGATGTTCCAACGGCTTATTTCCCGATAGTCACAGAAAATGTGGATTGAATTAAATTGTCCACGTTTCGAAACCGCTGTAGAATTATGGATTCGAGCTTAGGTCCCATCGATCGACGGCCCAGGGCTCTAGACCCGACCACCCCGCCCCATTTTACAACAGGGTGTGATGATGATGACAATGGTGAGAATGATTCTATGCCGACGACGATGGCACACGCAATATGAACCACTGACTATAAATTGTTGTTGACAATTCTTGGCTCACTGATGCAACTGTTCCCAAATGTCAGCGTAGTCGTTCGTTAACGCAAGTATCTAATCGGGAAGAACTGTTGCACCGACTGGTATAATTCACACGATGAAATGCTTCACGTTAGTTAAAAGAGTGGACCCTGTGCACAAACATCTGCCCACTTTGTGTTAACCAGTGGGTGATGAACCAGGTTTGTTTACATATGTGATCACGCACAAATTTCTGGAAAAAATCAGACCTCCATTCTTTTAAAGATAATCTATTGTGTAAATACTGAACGTCTATTGACATGCTACAAGCAATATTGCGTTGGTGGTTTTACAAAAACATAAATAAAACTGTTACCAGATGTGAAAGTCGGGCGCCGCTGATGGAATCAACGTTATAAGTCTCTGTTTCAGTATGTCATCTCATCTAGTGGCCCTACAAACAGAAGATAAAACACTTCTTTGAATGATTGAACTAACTCTTCAATTTTCACTTGTTTTCTCATTTTAGCAACATAGATACGTCTGTGTGTACTCGAACATTGAATTCACAGCCAAAGTTGACTATTTGATATATATTAAAATAGCGGTGATAATAAACTAGTACATACACTCAGTTTCAGATATTTAGTAATGTTGCACAAGTTCCTTAATAATCTGAACAACAAAAAATGCTAGAAGTATACAAATAATTACAACGGTTTATGTTGTTTGTATTCTCGGCGGATGAACTGATGTCGTTGACGTCGCACCTGATATTAAATCTCGAGTTGTCATTTGTTGTCGACACGTTGTTTATTTCAGCGCTTTACAACTAAACTGCGCGAAATCGATTACACAATATTTACAAATAACACGTGTCGTACCAAATGCCATTAATTTCAATCAATTGATTTGTTTTAGGGCCAACTTTTATTTAGACCCTAGAAATTAACTTGTTCAGTGGCTCCGCAACGTGTACGTTTTTAGGGTTAAGTATAGAAGCGTATTGGCTAAGAAGAACGCATAGGTCTAGTGACTAGTCATGTAAACTTACTGGAGGTTTGTTTAACCCGGAAATTTATTATGTAGTGTGTCAGCCAGCATAAAAATCCCGGAGAGTTCGAAACCACATTCAACCACGAAGGAACCGTACTACATTTGGTTACAAGTAACACCACGAGGCTGATAAATCGTTGGATAGAAATCAATAGATTGTGTTGTTGAACAATATTCGCAGCGAAAGGTCTTGGGGAGGGGGCACGCCACTCTACCGCAAGCATATTGCGGCCAAATTCCAAAGGCTTAGTGACACGCCACTCTAGCGCGGGCAGTGCGGCCAAATTCCAAAGGTCTCGGCGTTCAGTTAGAAATCCGTAATAGATTTCTGTTATCGAAATGCCGGCGAACTCACTGGACACACTCCCGTTTGCGGGAAAACGTGATTACGAATTTATGTTCATTTAGTCTGGTTTCGAATGTTGCAAACATGTCACTGATCAATTTGATTAACTGAACTTTCGTTATTTCCAATATTCTGATTGCCAGCTGCCGCCGGTCGCGTCTTGTCCTGTATAACAGTTACAAAATATTGGATTAGAACACGAACGATTGAGCATATCGGCGTCGTATTTTCTGCTGCTTGTTTCCCATTGTAATGGCGTTGATTGGAACCTCGTTTGTAGGCAGAGCGAGACTGAACCACTTACTGTCAAAGCACTATTCAAAAATAACGTTTCCGTGGTCTCGGAACGTCATTTTCACCCAATTTTGAATGAGTACTATGATACATTCTAAAAAGTAGAGTTCATCCAAATTGAGCTAATCAGTAAAACGTAGGTGGAACCGGACAGAAATGAGTTTCTTTTCGAGAAAACAGCCTAGAGTATTAATACAGAAGCGCAAAGTATTAAGCATACTGGTTAAAAGGGGAAACAAAACTATCTATGAAGGCTGTTTCCAGCACATAACAAACCTATATAGTAATACGGAACACAATAGTAACAAGAACACGGGTTTGTGGGTGAACACGAAGATCGACATGGATTTTATTATTTTGTGACTACGTGTCACCTAATTAGACATATCATATTATTGTTATTTCTGCGGGTTGCATATTTGTCAAAGTGATGGACAATTCAAACGGCAGACAACACAATCTCACAACTATCCAGAGGCATGCCGGGAATCGCTTAGTTAGACCCAAAAACGTGCAGCCCAGTGTTGCTGAAACAGACCTTCACTAGAGTTACAGAGTCATCAACATATTTCATAGCACTTTCTCCCCCTGCGTGCGACCTTTCATTTACCCTCGCATAGACACCAAGGGGGAGGTTCCAACGGCTTATTTCCCAAAAGACACAGAAAATGTGGGTTGAATTAAATTGTCCACGTTTCGAAACGGCTGTAGAATTATGGACTCGTACCTAGGTCCCATCGATCGACGGTCCAGGACTCTAAACAATACCACCCCGCCCCATTTTACAACAGGGTGTGATGATGATGACTATGGTGAGGATGATTCTATGCCGACGACGATGGCACACGCAATATGAACCACTGACTATAAATTGTTGTTGACAATTCTTGGCTCACTGATGCAACTGTTCCCAAATGTCAGCGTAGTCGTTCGTTAACGCAAGTATCTAATCGGGAAGAACTGTTGCACCGACTGGTATAATTCACACGATGAAATGCTTCACGTTAGTTAAAAGAGTGGACCCTGTGCACAAACATCTGCCCACTTTGTGTTAACCAGTGGGTGATGAACCAGGTTTGTTTACATATGTGATCACGCACAAATTTCTGGAAAAAATCAGACCTCCATTCTTTTAAAGATAATCTATTGTGTAAATACTGAACGTCTATTGACATGCTACAAGCAATATTGCGTTGGTGGTTTTACAAAAACATAAATAAAACTGTTACCAGATGTGAAAGTCGGGCGCCGCTGATGGAATCAACGTTATAAGTCTCTGTTTCAGTATGTCATCTCATCTAGTGGCCCTACAAACAGAAGATAAAACACTTCTTTGAATGATTGAACTAACTCTTCAATTTTCACTTGTTTTCTCATTTTAGCAACATAGATACGTCTGTGTGTACTCGAACATTGAATTCACAGCCAAAGTTGACTATTTGATATATATTAAAATAGCGGTGATAATAAACTAGTACATACACTCAGTTTCAGATATTTAGTAATGTTGCACAAGTTCCTTAATAATCTGAACAACAAAAAATGCTAGAAGTATACAAATAATTACAACGGTTTATGTTGTTTGTATTCTCGGCGGATGAACTGATGTCGTTGACGTCGCACCTGATATTAAATCTCGAGTTGTCATTTGTTGTCGACACGTTGTTTATTTCAGCGCTTTACAACTAAACTGCGCGAAATCGATTACACAATATTTACAAATAACACGTGTCGTACCAAATGCCATTAATTTCAATCAATTGATTTGTTTTAGGGCCAACTTTTATTTAGACCCTAGAAATTAACTTGTTCAGTGGCTCCGCAACGTGTACGTTTTTAGGGTTAAGTATAGAAGCGTATTGGCTAAGAAGAACGCATAGGTCTAGTGACTAGTCATGTAAACTTACTGGAGGTTTGTTTAACCCGGAAATTTATTATGTAGTGTGTCAGCCAGCATAAAAATCCCGGAGAGTTCGAAACCACATTCAACCACGAAGGAACCGTACTACATTTGGTTACAAGTAACACCACGAGGCTGATAAATCGTTGGATAGAAATCAATAGATTGTGTTGTTGAACAATATTCGCAGCGAAAGGTCTTGGGGAGGGGGCACGCCACTCTACCGCAAGCATATTGCGGCCAAATTCCAAAGGCTTAGTGACACGCCACTCTAGCGCGGGCAGTGCGGCCAAATTCCAAAGGTCTCGGCGTTCAGTTAGAAATCCGTAATAGATTTCTGTTATCGAAATGCCGGCGAACTCACTGGACACACTCCCGTTTGCGGGAAAACGTGATTACGAATTTATGTTCATTTAGTCTGGTTTCGAATGTTGCAAACATGTCACTGATCAATTTGATTAACTGAACTTTCGTTATTTCCAATATTCTGATTGCCAGCTGCCGCCGGTCGCGTCTTGTCCTGTATAACAGTTACAAAATATTGGATTAGAACACGAACGATTGAGCATATCGGCGTCGTATTTTCTGCTGCTTGTTTCCCATTGTAATGGCGTTGATTGGAACCTCGTTTGTAGGCAGAGCGAGACTGAACCACTTACTGTCAAAGCACTATTCAAAAATAACGTTTCCGTGGTCTCGGAACGTCATTTTCACCCAATTTTGAATGAGTACTATGATACATTCTAAAAAGTAGAGTTCATCCAAATTGAGCTAATCAGTAAAACGTAGGTGGAACCGGACAGAAATGAGTTTCTTTTCGAGAAAACAGCCTAGAGTATTAATACAGAAGCGCAAAGTATTAAGCATACTGGTTAAAAGGGGAAACAAAACTATCTATGAAGGCTGTTTCCAGCACATAACAAACCTATATAGTAATACGGAACACAATAGTAACAAGAACACGGGTTTGTGGGTGAACACGAAGATCGACATGGATTTTATTATTTTGTGACTACGTGTCACCTAATTAGACATATCATATTATTGTTATTTCTGCGGGTTGCATATTTGTCAAAGTGATGGACAATTCAAACGGCAGACAACACAATCTCACAACTATCCAGAGGCATGCCGGGAATCGCTTAGTTAGACCCAAAAACGTGCAGCCCAGTGTTGCTGAAACAGACCTTCACTAGAGTTACAGAGTCATCAACATATTTCATAGCACTTTCTCCCCCTGCGTGCGACCTTTCATTTACCCTCGCATAGACACCAAGGGGGAGGTTCCAACGGCTTATTTCCCAAAAGACACAGAAAATGTGGGTTGAATTAAATTGTCCACGTTTCGAAACGGCTGTAGAATTATGGACTCGTACCTAGGTCCCATCGATCGACGGTCCAGGACTCTAAACAATACCACCCCGCCCCATTTTACAACAGGGTGTGATGATGATGACTATGGTGAGGATGATTCTATGCCGACGACGAAGGCACACGCAATATGAACCACTGACTCTAAATTGTTGTTGACAATTCTTGGCTCACTGATGCAACTGTTCCCAAATGTCAGCGTAGTCGTTCGTTAACGCAAGTATCTAATCGGGAAGAACTGTTGCACCGACTTGTATTATTCACACGATGAAATGCTTCACGTTAATTAAAAGAGTCGACCCCCGTGAAGAAACATCTGCCCACTTTGTGTTAACCAGTGGGTGATGAACCAGATTTGTTTATATATAGATTTGTTTATAGTCGTTCGTTAACGGAAGTATCTAATCGGGAAGAACTGTTGCACTGACTGGTATAATTCACACGATGAAATGCTTCACGTTAGTTAAAAGAGTGGACCCCCGTGCCGAAACATCTGCTTACTTTGTGTTAACAAGTGTGTGATGAACCTGGTTTGTTTACATATGTGATCACAGAAAAATTTCTGGAAAAAATCAGATCTCCATTCTTTTAAAGATAATCTATTGTGTAAATACTGAACGTCTATTGACATGCTACAAGCAATATTGCGTTGGTGGTTTTACAAAAACATAAATAAAACTGTTACCAGATGTGAAAGTCGGGCGCCGCTGATGGAATCAACGTTATAAGTCTCTGTTTCAGTATGTCATCTCATCTAGTGGCCCTACAAACAGAAGATAAAACACTTCTTTGAATGATTAAACTAACTCTTCAATTTTAACTTGTTTTCTCATTTTAGCAACATAGATACGTCTGTGTGTACTCGAACATTGAATTCACAGCCAAAGTTGACTATTTTATATATATTAAAATAGCGGTGATAATAAACAGTACATTAACTCAGTTTCAGATATTTAGTAATGTTGCACAAGTTCCTTAATAATCTGAACAACAACAAATGCTAGAAGTATACAAATAATTACAACGGTTTATGTTGTTTGTATTCTCGGCGGATGAACTGATGTCGTTGACGTCGCACCTGATATTAAATCTCGAGTTGTCATTTGTTGTCGACACGTTGTTTATTTCAGCGCTTTACAACTAAACTGCGCGAAATCGATTACACAATATTTACAAATAACACGTGTCGTACCAAATGCCATTAATTTCAATCAATTGATTTGTTTTAGGGCCAGCTTTTATTTAGACCCTAGAAATTAACTTGTTCAGTGGCTCCGCAACGTGTACGTTTTTAGGGTTAAGTATAGAAGCGATTGGCTAAGAAGAACGCATAGGTCTAGTGACTAGTCATGTAAACTTACTGGAGGTTTGTTTAACCCGGAAATTTATTATGTAGTGTGTCAGCCAGCATAACAATCCCGGAGAGTTCGAGACCACATTCAACCACGAAGGAACCGTACTACATTTGGTTACAAGTAACACCACGAGGCTGATAAATCGTTGGATAGAAATCAATAGATTGTGTTGTTGAACAATATTCGCAGCGAAAGGTCTTGGGGAGGGGGCACGCCACTCTACCGCAAGCATAATGCGGCCAAATTCCAAAGGCTTAGTGACACGCCACTCTAGCGCGGGCAGTGCGGCCAAATTCCAAAGGTCTCGGCGTTCAGTTAGAAATCCGTAATAGATTTCTGTTATCGAAATGCCGGCGAACTCACTGGACACACTCCCGTTTGCGGGAAAACGTGATGACGAATTTATGTTAATTTAGTCTGGTTTCGAATGTTGCAAACATGTCACTGATCAATTTGATTAACTGAACTTTCGTTATTTCCAATATTCTGATTGCCAGCCGCCGCCGGTCGCGTCTTGTCCTGTATAACAATTACAAAATATTGGATTAGAACACGAACGATTGAGCATATCGGCGTCGTATTATCTGCTGCTTGGTTCCCACTGTAATGGCGTTGATTGGAACCTCGTTTGTAGGCAGAGCGAGACTGCACCACTTACTGTCAAAGCACTATTCAAAAATAACGTTTCCGTGGTCTCGGAACGTCATTTTCACCCAATTTTGAATGAGTACTATGATACATTCTAAAAAGTAGAGTTCATCCAAATTGAGCTAATCAGTAAAACGTAGGTGGAACCGGACAGAAATGAGTAACTTTTCGAGAAAACAGCCTAGAGTATTAATACAGAAGCGCAAAGTATTAAGCATACTGGTTAAAAGGGGAAACAAAACTATCTATGAAGGCTGTTTCCAGCACATAACAAACCTATATAGTAATACGGAACACAATAGTAACAAGAACACGGGTTTGTGGGTGAACACGAAGATCGACATGGATTTTATTATTTTGTGACTACGTGTCACCTAATTAGACATATCATATTATTGTTATTTCTGCGGGTTGCATATTTGTCAAAGTGATGGACAATTCAAACGGCAGACAACACAATCTCACAACTATCCAGAGGCATGCCGGGAATCGCTTAGTTAGACCCAAAAACGTGCAGCCCAGTGTTGCTGAAACAGACCTTCACTAGAGTTACAGAGTCATCAACATATTTCATAGCACTTTCTCCCCCTGCGTGCGACCTTTCATTTACCCTCGCATAGACACCAAGGGGGAGGTTCCAACGGCTTATTTCCCAAAAGACACAGAAAATGTGGGTTGAATTAAATTGTCCACGTTTCGAAACGGCTGTAGAATTATGGACTCGTACCTAGGTCCCATCGATCGACGGTCCAGGACTCTAAACAATACCACCCCGCCCCATTTTACAACAGGGTGTGATGATGATGACTATGGTGAGGATGATTCTATGCCGACGACGATGGCACACGCAATATGAACCACTGACTATAAATTGTTGTTGACAATTCTTGGCTCACTGATGCAACTGTTCCCAAATGTCAGCGTAGTCGTTCGTTAACGGAAGTATCTAATCGGGAAGAACTGTTGCACCGACTTGTATTATTCACACGATGAAATGCTTCACGTTAATTAAAAGAGTCGACCCCCGTGAAGAAACATCTGCCCACTTTGTGTTAACCAGTGGGTGATGAACCAGATTTGTTTATATATAGATTTGTTTATAGTCGTTCGTTAACGGAAGTATCTAATCGGGAAGAACTGTTGCACCGACTGGTATAATTCACACGATGAAATGCTTCACGTTAGTTAAAAGAGTGGACCCCCGTGCCGAAACATCTGCTTACTTTGTGTTAACAAGTGTGTGATGAACCTGGTTTGTTTACATATGTGATCACGGAAAAATTTCTGGAAAAAATCAGATCTCCATTCTTTTAAAGATAATCTATTGTGTAAATACTGAACGTCTATTGACATGCTACAAGCAATATTGCGTTGGTGGTTTTACAAAAACATAAATAAAACTGTTACCAGATGTGAAAGTCGAGCGCCGCTGATGGAATCAACGGTATTAGTCTGTTTCAGTATGTCATCTCATCTGGTCGCCCTTCAAACAGAAGATAAAACACTTTTTTGAATGATTTAATCAACTCTTAAATTTTCACTTGTTTTCTCATTTTAGCAACATGGATACGTCTGTGTGTACTCGAACATTGAATTCACAGCCAAAGTTTACTATTTTATATATATTAAAATAGCGGTGATAATAACCTAGTACATACACTCAGTTTCAGATATTTAGTAATGTTGCACAAGTTCCTTAATAATCTGAACAAAAAAATAATGCTAGAAGTATACAAATAATTAGAACGGTTTATGTTGCTTGTATTCTCGGCGGATGAACTGATATCGTTGACGTCGCACCTGATATGATATTAAATCTCGAGTTGTCATTTGTTGTCGACACTTTGTTTATTTCAGCGCGTTACAAATAAACTGCGCGAAATCGATTACACTGTATTTACAAATAACACGTGTCGTATCAAATGCCATTAATTTCAATCAAGAAACATCTGCCCACTTTGTGTTAACTTTGTTTTAATGTTTCCACAGCTGTGTCAAAACCTTCCGCAGTCAGTCCAAGTGGGTGATGGAAGCAGGTTTGTTTTACATATGTGATCACGATAGTTGTACCATGATATGGTCAATGATAAGATTGAACAGGTCAGGGGCAACCACACAGCCTTGACGTACACCCGTGTCAATGGAGAAAAGATCTGAGAAATCATTACCAAGGCGGATACAGCTCTCACTGTCGCAGTACGGTAGCTTGAACAATCGGCATAACTTTGGGGGTAGGTCAGTGTTTTGCAGGAGCAACCAGAGGCCACGTCTCCAATCAGTAGGGGTTTCTTCGTTGACCCAAACACAGTTGATGATATTTTGAAGCCACAAAATCATAGAGGGTCTGCCGGCGTTGAGCATTTTAGCGGTGACATTGCATATTCCAGCTGCGCGTCCATTCTTTAGTTTTTAAGAGAGCCTTTGTCACTTCCTCAATGGTCCCAGGAGACTCTAAGACATGGGGGTCTGTGGTGTACACTAACAAGAGTATGAGACGTGTTGTAGCAAGGATCCGGTTCCGGCGGCGGCTTGTTGAGGAGATTGCTAAAGTGTTCTTTCCAGCGATTGAGGCAGTCTTCATTGTTTGTAAGATTAGAGCCGTTTCTATCCTTAACAATATTGATTGTGTTGTGGATTGTGTGACCAGCTGTCAGTGTTCTGAATTCCCGATACATGGGGGCATGATTGTTGTGAATGGCAGCAATCTCGATGCATTTCGCTTTACAGTTCCAGTAGTTTCCTTGATCCTGTTTGAGTGTACGTTTTCGAGATTGTTTCAGTTTTCGGTAGGAGTCAGTGTTGCCGGAGAGTCTGGCTTGACGACACTCGTCGATGATTGACAGTGAATGGGTCGGATCCATGGTTTACGAGCAGTTTTGACATGGCCGATGGCAATTTCAGTGGCTTGGGATACTCCTGATTTGAAAGTATTCCGCCTGTCTTCGAGATCTGTTTCGTCGAGAGAAGCAAGCGCGCCAAAACGGTTAGAGATCTCAATGGCATAGGCATTTTGAATATTTGGTTCACAGAGAAGACTAGTTTTATACCGCGGTGCAGGTTTGCATTTGGCAGGCGTTTTCAGTTTTAGTTTGAGGTTGGCAATTAGAAGGCGGTGATCAGTGTTGGAGAGTTCAGCACCACGATAAGTACGGCAATTGTGTATTCATGACAGACAGTGGCGATTTATTATGATGTAATCAATCATCTTCTTTGTCCTGCCATTATTGCTGTACCACGTGTACTGGTGGATCTCTTTACGAGGGAACGTGTATAACAGTCACACAATATTGTATCAGAACACGTAGGGTTTATTCCCAAGTGTAACTAAACGGCTGACTCCCAGGTCTAACTAAACTACTGACTCCCAAGTGTAATTAAACGGCTGACTCTCCACTGTCCCGTGACTTGACTTGTATATGTCAAATGGCTGTCAGCCGCCGCCGGTCACATCTTGTCCTGTATAACAGTCACACAATATTGGATCAGAACACGTACGGCTGACTCCCAAGTGTAACTAAACGGCTGACTCCCAAGTGTAACTAAACGGCTGACTCCCAAGTGTAATTAAACGGCTGACTCTCCACTGTCCCGTGACTTGACTTGTATATGTCAAATGGCTGTCAGCCGCCGCCGGTCGCATCTTGTCCTGTACAACAGTCACACAATATTGGATCAGAACACGTACGGCTGACTCCCAAGTGTAACTAAACGGCTGACTCCCAAGTGTAACTAAACGGCTGACTCTAAAGTGTCCCGTGACTTGACTTGTACATGTCAAATGGCTGCCAGCCGCCGCTGGTCGCGTCTTGTCCTGTATAACAGTCACAAAATATTGGATCAGAACACGTACGATTGAGCAAATCATCGTCATATTTTCTGCTGCTTGTTTCCCACTGTATTGGCGTTGATAGGAACCTCGATTGTAGGCAGTGCGAGACTGCACCACTTACTGTCAAAGCTCTATTCAAAAATAACGTTTCCGTGGTCTCGAAACGTCATTTTCACCCAATTTTGAAAGAGTACTATGATACATATTAAAAATTAGAGTTTATCCAAATTTAGCTAATTAGTAAAACGTAGGTGGAACCGGAGACTGGTTAAAAGGGGAAACTAAATTATCTATGAAGGCTGTTTCCAGCACATATCAAACCTATATAGTAATATGCAATACAATAGTAACAGGAACACGGGTTTGTGGGTGAACACGAAGATCGACATGCATTTTATTATTTTGTGACCACGTGTCACCTAATTAGACATATCATATTATTGTTATTTCTGCGGGTCGCATATTTGTCAACGTCGTAAATGATGGACAATTCAAACGGCAGACAACACAATCTCGCAACTATCCAGGGGCATGTCGGAAATCGCTTAGTTAGACCCAAAAACGTGCAGCACGGTGTTGCTGAAACAGACCTTAGAATAAATAATAATAAATGTATTATTATTATTTGCAACTTTTCAGTTGGATTGTACATACATTCACCACAAAAGCCCAAAATCACACAAATTTCATAATGTTTCAAGTTACAATACGACACAACATTATGTTACAATACTCATAAAACATGTTGTACTAAATAAAATAACGCAACACCAAAGATACTCTTAAGTAAGTTACACAAAATCGCCCCGTGACGCAACAAACTCAGTATGAGGCGCTTTATATTAAAACGTGTACATTGCATTATTATCTTTCATTAAAAAATAAGATACTTTAAATACACTCAAATTAAATCATATAGTTTAAATATTAAAATTGACTGTTGAGACATACACTAAAATCATTAAGTGTTATGGCAGTGTACTAAGCACCATGGAATTAATGAGTTTTTGTAGCGATTTGTGGTTGCCATTGGGACGGGTAACTCATTGAATGATCTTAGTGTATACGGCACATTTCGAATATTTGGTAGTAGCGTATTCAGTTTGTGGTCACTATGCTTCATTCTAGCGAAATACGTTTTACACAATTCATTGCGTCTACCATGCAGCGTTGGTAAGTTTACCATCTCCAGAATATCCTCGTACACACAACCAGGAAATGTAGTTTTGAGACACCTTTTTTGAATTATCTCGATGTTGTCCGATAAATATTTAGGCAAGTTCGTGTGCCATACCGGGCAGGCATATTCAACTACTGGTCTAATCACAGATACATATATTCTAACCAAGTCATTTTGGTTGATACCAGCATGTTTCAACTGATAGATCATATACACTCTCTTTCTTGCCTTTGATACTATTTCATCTACGTGTGCATTCCAACTTAAATCCGATGATATAGTTACGTCGAGAACTTTTGCTTGAGTAACTCTCTCAATATCTGTCCCATTTATATCAATATACGGCAGAGATTCTACAAATGTTCTATCTTTACCGAAACATATAACCATTTCTTTTGTCTTACTCGTATTGATGCGCATGTCATTATTACTAGACCATCGCTCAATAATGTTGGCAGAATCCTGTATAACAGATATCATACTTTGATTGCATATTTCAAATATGGTGCAATCGTCAACATATTTAAACATAGGACAAGATGTTTGCAAATCATTGATATGAACCACAAAGTGTTTTGGTCCTGACAAAGTTCCCTGGGGAACGCCCCCATTAGGGTAGCCTGGCTTTGACACCGCGTCGCCGATTTTTACTCTCTGTTCGCGGTCTAGTAGAAACGCTGCCATCCATCGGACCAAGTGTGGTGGTACTTCCATTGCAATCAGTTTCTGTATTAGTATATCTTGGTTAATTAAATCAAATGCTTTACTGTAATCGAGAAATAGCACTCTTACAAAATTGCCCTTTACATCGGTGGTTTCGTACCATTTGTGAAGCATTCCAACAAGGGCGTCCGTGGTACCAGTCCCTAACATACCCCCAAACTGCTTGTCGTCTATTTGTGGTTTAACATAAACATCGACCCACTTTAGCACTAGAGATTCAAAAACCTTAGCCAGAATTGGTGTAAGCGATATAGGTCTAATGTTATTTTCAACTGTCACTGGAGGGTGTTTCTTCGACAACGGAATAACGGTTGCTGATTTCCACAATTTTGGCAATACACCTTCCCTGAGCGAGCTGTTGAATATTGCAGTGACCGGTGCTGCAAGAAGGTGCGAACAGTTTTTCAAAGCCCATGGTGGTATATTGTCCGGACCCGTGGCTTTGTTCACTTTGACCTTACTAAGTGCCAACTTAGTGTCAGTAACGCTGATGGTGAATTCATCTGGCAGTGGTTCCTTAATGTCAAAGATCGGCTGGGAAGTCTGCAATCTCGGTAAATCTTCACTCACTGACACGAAGAACGCATTCATGGAGTTGACTAAGCTGACTATATCTCCACCAGTAATTTTATTTGCCAGCCCCAGCATCTCGTTGCGACTGCCAGATGCTTTTCCCATGAGTGACTTCATGTGCTTCCACCAGTCGCGTGACGATGTTTCCTCAATTGATGCTATTTTAGATTGGTAGAACTGGTGTCGTAATTTAGGTGCTGTGCGATTCACTATGTTCCGGAGTTTATTGGCCCGTTCTGTGTCACCTGCCTTGCGAGCACGTTGCCTCTATCTAATGAGGTGTCGGAATCCATCTGTGACCCACGGTTTGTCTGTACTGTGACGTGACACAGTCTTGTATGGACAGCACGTATCCAGTAAATGGTCCATGGTTTCTTGGAATAGATTGAACTGTTCCTCGCACGTAGGCAATGTGTACATAAACTTCCATCTGGTCTGTGACGAGCCGAAGTGAACAATGCTCGTTCGTTGTTACCCATGCGCCTGGTAACGGTGTACTGGACCATACCCGTGTCAAGTGTTGGGAACCACGGTGGCACCAATAAGACCATCTTTTGATCTGATGTTCCCAATTCATCAAGCACTGTCGGATAGGCGTACATAGGTGACATGTTAGACCACATTTTATCCAAAATTGCACAATTACGCGTGACTGTCTTAACAAGCTGCTCGTATCCATAATGTGTCCGTAAAAACGTGTCCTTGAATTGATTAAAATCACCACTGATAATGACACCACAATCTGGGCTACGTCGCAAAACGGTGTCCAGACTAGTTATCAGGTACTCTCGCATAGAGCCATTGTCAGCACCAGGTGGGTGGTAGATGCACGCTAAAATAATGCACGAGTATTTTCTTGGTAGTTTCTTAGGCTTCATTTTAATCCATATCACTTCGTGTTCAGCATCTTCAATATCATGTAACCGGTCATACGCAATGGTCTCGGCCACATAACACGCCACTCCCCCGCCTCCTTTATCCACGCGGTCCTTTCGTTCACAACTGAAGCCTGCCGAACCGACAGATTCCGTTGACATGTAACTCTTGAACCAGGTTTCTGTGACACACACGCAACCAACGTTGTTCGTGCGTGCTACCGCGAGCAATTCATCTGATTTCTCAATACTTAGTGACCGAGCGTTGAGACTCAGAATCGTTGGTAAGCCGCACCGTGGATTGATCGCAAGCGTGACTAAATTGTCTGCATTCACACCTGTTGTTCTATGTTGTGGTATGCTACGGCTACGGGTGATTATAGGTCGAATATTGAAAGCTCCGTATTCCGTACATGGCATGGCCGTGTTATTTCGGCCGCTTACCTAGTCCCTTTTCGTATGATGTTTGCTTTTGTGGCCCTTTTGACCACATACAAAGCACGACACAGCATTCTCATGTCGACAAGTCTGGGTGACGTGATTTGTCTCCCCACACTTGTTACACTGGCCAGCAATACGCACGTAGCTATAGCAGTTGCACGGTCATCCGCATTAGAAGGGCGAATAGCGTGCGTACCTCGATCCTGTTTCGGTGGTCGTTTCCCAGTCGCTCTCGGCGTATAGCGGCTACCTTTTGACAATGGATGTCCTGATGGCGCGCTGCGTCGCTGTTTCGTCGACCTGTTACCAGTTGATTTCGACTCATTGCAACTCTTCTGCGAACAGGATCCCCGCTGCGCTCCGCCTTCTCGATGGTTACGGAGTATTAGTGACAGGTTGCTCATCAGCTTGTTCATCCCGAACGCAGTAAGACTGATACCGTCACTCTGGAATGCGGACGTGTCGCAGGATCCATCACGAAACAGAAAGTTTTGATCGTTGTCAACGAACCGGGCCCCCGTGTCACTACACTTATCTCTCAGGAAACTGTTAATTTCTTTAATATTTTCTTCTTGTGTCCCTGTTGAGTCGGGCAAGACACTGCTAATCGTCATTCGGTTGATGTTCTCTGTTGCTGTGGTGATGAGGTCGCTGAAATCTTGCTTCACTTCCTCTATATCCGAGTCTTCCATGACTGCATTGCCACACACGATAGTTAGTTCGTCCGCCTCTTTGCACGCCTCGCCCCACTGGACAGCTACTAGTAGATCTTTTGGAGTAGCACTGTATGCCTTGTGCAAGGCCACCTGTTCGTTGTCCGTTGTGGTGACCTTGTGAATGTCACGTCCAATCTGGTTATCAACCATGACCACACTGCGTGGTTTCTCACTTGTCACTGCGGCGAAGGATTTTCGCTCAGTAGGCGCCTGTTTTAAGCTTGCCACGTCCGATGATAGTCTGTCAAGCTTGTCATATACCATTCTAATATCGTTGTTATGGTTTATTTCATCTCGTAGAGTGGCAACTTGCTCGATTAGAGCAGTGTTTTAATTCCTGATGGCATCATTTGTGTCGGACTGCTTCTTCACCAGTTGAATTAATTCCGCATTGTTGTCATTTAACTGTAGTATTGACGTTTCGAGTTTTGATACAGTGTTAACCAGTTGCAGGACAACACTAGGCAGTTTTCTGCATGCATGGCAGCTCCACAAGCCAATAATCTCCTCTGGCTGTTCTCCAACGCATTCGTAATGCACCCACAGTTGGCACAGGTGGCATTGTGCCATGCTGTCGGTTTCTTTGCCTTTGTGTCTGCACTGTGGGATGCAGAACGATGATTTTGCCTTTTTTGCTCTTCCCTTTGCCTTTGCTCCATGATTAGTAGGAGGATCCGCTATCACAGAGAGCTGTGTTGATGTTTGAGCCGGCAAAAGTTAGCCAACATGGCGTCAGTGACGGTGAGTTCTAGTTCGTCAAGACAATTGTCGCTTTCTGCCGTTGTGTCGCTCACCGTAAACAGTGTTTCCACCGAGCGTCTCGTAGTCAGCCCGCCTCGCCTGCCACTAGGTGGCCCGCGCAGAGGGGTGACACGCTTAGCTCGCGTTAAGTTCATCGTCAATACACCATGCAGCACTGATGCGTGACGGCCGGCAAGTCACAGCAGTAGTCACCCAAGCGTGGCGGTAGCTTCACTTACAGTTACAGAGTCATCAACATATTTCACAGCACGATTACCCCCTGCGTGCGATCTTTCACTTACCCTCGCATAGACACCAAGCAGGAGGTTCCAACGGCTTATTTCCCGAAAGACACAGGAAATGTGGGTTGAATTAAATTGTCTACGTTTCGAAACGACTGTAGAATGATGGATTCTAACCTAGGTCCCATCGATCGACGGTCCAGGGCTCTAGACCCGACCACCTCGCCACATTTTACGACAGGGTGTGATGATGATGACTATGGTGACGATGATTATATACCACTGACTCTAAATTGTTGTTGACAATTCTTGGCTCACTGATGCAACTGTTCCCAAATGTCAGCGTAGTCGTTCGTTAACGCAAGTATCTAATCTGGAAGAACTGTTGCACCAATTTGTATAATTCACACCATGAAATGCTTCACGTTAATTAAAAGAGTGGACCCCCGTGCAGAAACATCTGCCCACTTTGTGTTAACCAGTGGGTGATGAACCAGGTTTGTTTAGATATGTGATCACGCACAATTTTCTGGAACAAATAAGATCTCCATTCTTTTAAAGATAATCTATTGTGTAAATACTTAACGTCTATTGACATGCTACAAGCAATATTGCGTTGGTGGTTTTACCAAAAAATCAATAAAACTGTTACCAGATGTGAAAGTCGGGCGCCGCTGATGGAATCAACGGTACTAGACCCCCGTGCAGAAACATCTGCCCTCTTTGAGTTAACATTGTTTTAATGTTTCCACAGCTGTGTCAAAACCTTCCGCAGTCAGTCCAAGTGGGTGATGAAGCAGGTTTGTTTTACATATGTGATCACGATAGTTGTACCATGATATGGTCAATGATGAGATTAAACAGGTCAGGGGTAACCACACAGCCTTGACGTACACCGCTGTCAATGGAGAAAAGATCTGAGAAATCATTACCAAGGCGGATACAGCTCTCACTGTCGCAGTACGGTAGCTTGAACAATCAATAGTTCCAGTACTTTTCATTATCCTGTTTGAGGGCGCGTTTTCGAGACTGTTTCAGTTTTCGGTAGGAGTCAGTGTTGCGGAAAAGTCTGGCGTCACTGATTGAGAGTGTGTGGGCCGTGATCCATGGTTTACGAGCCGTTTTGACATGGCTGATGGTTATTACAATAGCTTCGGATACTTCTGATTTGAAAGTATTCCATCTGTCTTTGAGATTAGTTTCGTCGAGAGAAGCAAGCGCGCCAAAACGGTTAGAGATCTCAATGACATAGGCATTGTGAATATTTGGTTCACAGAGAAGACTAGTTTTATACCGAGGTGCAGGTTTGCATTTGGCGGGCGTTTTCTGATTGAGTTTGAGCTTGGCAATCAGTAGGCGATGATCCGTATTGGATAGTTCGGCACCACGATAAATACGGCAATTGTTTATTGATGAGAGCCTCTGGCGATTTATTACGATATAATCGATCATCTTCTTTGTCCTACCATTGTTGCTGTACCACGTGTATTGGTTTTACGAGGGAACCAGGTGTTTGCTATGGCAAGGCCATTTGAAAAGCACGTTTGAAGAAGTCGTTCACCATTGTCGTTAGTTTTGTCTGGGGAGATGGGCCCAACAATAGATTGCGCCGTAGGTTTCTTGAAGCAGGCGATATGGAGACAGTTGCATTTAGATCGCCGATAATGAGCGTGACGTCATAACGGCTAACGGTTGAGAAAGTGTATGATAGTGGTTAATAAAATACGTCTTTGTCAGCATCGGAGGCCACATTAGTTGGAGAGCATAACACACAATGTCTCCGCATCCAGTCAGCTGTATCACAGGCTGCAGATCGTGTTGAAAACTTTGTAGAGACGACGACAATGGGTGATAGTAATTAAGACCGTAAAAGTAGTACGACGGTATCGCAACAGACTTATAATCATGATTTGTATAAGCGGGGTGCGGCGGTCGCGCGGTAGTGCTCCGGAGTGTCGATCGAGGGGACAATGGTTCGATTCCACCTGCCATCATTTCAAAAGTTAGGCAATTTCGTTCTCCTCACATTGCCTGTGTCTTTTGGAAGATACACTAAAAGCCGCTCGCCTCATCAACCGAGTCAGACGGCGATAACATATCACACCGTTTCTTCAATCATTGCATTAGCTGCTGATGAGAATGTGTACTTTCATATTTAAGATTCTGCATGGCTTAGCCCAAGACTACCTTAACTGTGCGAGAGCGCGCAAGGCGCCAACAATTGCATTTCGATCGGTGAGTGACGCCACGCTTCTCGCGGTGATGGTGTTAAAGGGACCTATCGGACGGCGCAGCCTTGCAGTGACAGGCCCACAGGTGTGAATAGCTTGCCAAAATGTGTGCGATCGGCTGGAACATTAGCGGCTTTCCGGAACCAACTTCAAATCCATCTATTTCGCCTGCACTACATGCCTTGATGCAAGCACTGGCTGCATATCTAAATGACACTGGTTTATATTTTATTTTATTTATTTTAGCTTATTTAATTAGTTTATCTTTTAGCATTTAGTCAACACGCCATTTTATTCTGTGAAGAGCTTTGATTGGTATTTACATACTTAATAATGCTCTATTGAGAAACGGAATTATTATTATATGATTATATTTATTTCAAGACCTAGAAAGCTTTTATGTTATATTTGATGAGAGTTCTTTGGGTGGTTTCTGGGACAAATATTACTATAAAATCCGAATGTCCACTTATTACCACTCAGCGGTTTGTTTTCCAGAATTTCATCTGAAGTGAGACAATTCGTATTGAGTCGTACACAAAGCTTTAAAAATGTTAATCAAACAGCCGTGTATATATCGCAGGATGAAGCATTCGTGACGTTCAAATGGCAGTAACTCAAACACGAAAAACAAATCCTACGTACGTCCAGCGGACACATTAGGTTTATCAGATTACTGCGTATACGCTGATACAAAAATATTTAATTCGTTATTGCTATTTCATGCATAGCGGTTGTACTTGAAATTGAAATATCACCGTAAAGATAACAAACTTACAAATATGCAGCTGGATGTACATAATTATTTTTTTTCTAGATGTTGCGTTATTGCATAAAACATAGTGGATATAAAGCAAGGTTAAACTCCGCGATTACAATTTCAGGTAGAGTCTGATGAAGCACCACGCCGTACCGCCGTGCACAATGCTAAAGCCCTACGAGCTCAGCGGCACTTCCTTCGGCGATGTCACCAACAGGTGTCGCAGCAGACTGCAGAAAATTTACAGAAAAACGTGACCTAAAGGGACATTGAACATGGTGACCGAGAGTGCTAAACATTATTTGAATATCAGGACACAATGTGTATCGCATAATATTAATTAATTTATTCATCTTATTTTTCAAATGGTCTTACATGAATATTTGTTGTAAAATATGATATTACTCAGTAGCGTGAACACATGACTATACTACTGAGCGGAACCAATTGTCAACCTTTTTTTTATCAAAATGTGCTCTCTGTTACCGTCCAAAATTGCAATAAGTATCCTGAAAATGATCAGGTTTTAGAACTGGTGACCGGCTTTGATCATATGCACTACCTTGTTTTTGTACCAGACGTGTTGGTATTATTTCGTGTACTAAAGAGATTGCTAATTAGCAGCACAACGTACGTGACGTGAGACAAATATAACATGAACTAGGTGGACGAGCAATGCAATTAAAAAACAAGCAACAGGATAACTCAATTAATTATTTCATATGATTACAGGAGATAGGTACAAGTTGCCTATCATACAATAATTATAATATCATTAAAGGGGAAAAGGCAACTTTCTGGTGTTATACGCCACAAAGAGTTAATACAAACTAACCATTTACAACCACAATGAAATTTTTTACATTAGTCATTAACTCAGAATGCGTTCTCAAAGTGGAAGAATCTAGTAAAATGTCCGATATCGTGGAGGCTGATGTTTTGCTCATGGTGAGACAGGTGACCAATTAGCACCGAGCTATGACGTCGGTTCCTAGTTTTGTTGGACATGTAGACGAATATTCCAGCTCATTTAGTGGTTTCTCAAATTCCGTTTAATTCCGAAGCAGAGTCACACCATTGCATGCATAAAAACTTATTACAATGGCATACCATGCACCATCATGACGTAGCAATTTTACAAGTTACAGCGACAAAGCAAATTCGGCGATTATTTACATCGTAAACCGCTGTCCTTGCAATAGGAGTGTGTATATAAACATCTCACATTATACATAAAAACAACTTATATAATGATAATATATTACTACCAATACAAACAAATAGTTGAACGAAATATATGGGTTTACTGATCGTCGTAACCTAGAGTATTGTTCCCAGTTTGGCGACCGGTTAACTGGGAAGAGTAGGAACCCGTGACGTCATCCTTTCTCTGAAAATGGTGCTGTCCATACAACATATGTATTTCTTCAACGAGGTTATTCTAATAAACTACTGGCATAATATTATAAATTTTAGTTGCAAATGGTTACGCTTCATTTTTGTTGCTCTCCTCCTTGTCCCTTGCTGAACACGGGTGAGGATCAGGTACAGGTCTGTAGTTTTTGTTCTGTCAGCGCCACTGTCTCCAGACCATATAGGATGCCGGTATAACACACTTTCTCAGGACCTTCCCTTTCAGTTTTTTCGATATTTTTCTGTCCATCATGACTCCCAGTAGGACGGGAACGAAATTCATATTGGGGGGGGGGGGACTAACAGAGCTTCAGCATTACTCAAAAAATTTCGCCGCCGGCCCGCCGCATATCTTCACATCTTCCTTCACCTTGTGGCTGTCTCGTTTGGCTCGACTGTGACAACGGAAGACGGAGGGGGGGGGGGGTGCTGTTGGAAATTGTTCGCCGCTTTGCCGCTGTAACTTCACCTTCTCCACTGTCTCGGCTGTGAACTCATGACATCCGGACACGGGGGACAGTACTGTTGAAAATGTAATTTTTACGTCGCGCTGCTGCTGTCAATTTACCTTCTCCAGCTTCTCTCCGCTGTCTCAGCTATACGAGGGTGGGGGGAGGGGCAGAAAAAACATATGTCTGCCCTCCAATGCACAAACCTTTCACAGTCGACAAAAATACACATTAATCGTCTCATAAAATTTACATTTCCACCCGCCATTGATGCTCGCCACAAAAACAAACATTCACGCTCACATTTAATGTGGGGCAGAACCATATGTCTGCCCCCCGGAGAAATTCCTGGGGGGACAGCTGCCCGCCCGCCCGGCCCGCCCCCCCTCCACCCCCCCCCCCCCCCCCCCCCCCGTTCCCGAGCCAATGTGACTCCCTCTACCTTTCTCCAAGCATTCGTTCATGCTTGTATTCGGCGTCGCACCTCCACATTTGAACGCTCATCTGCCGAAATCATTCCTTCAAGGTATACAAAGCCGTCCACTTGCTTAATCCTTTCCATCCAAACTGATGTTCAATTCCCCTCTCTGTTGTCAAACCTACATCACTTCTGTCTTTTCAAGGCTCATTCTCAGTCCGTGTTTCTTGAACGCCATGTTCCAATTCTTCCAACATGTCTTGTAGCTCTTGTTTGCTTTCTGCTACTATGGCAAGATCGTCTGCATACATAATCTTTCTGAGAACATCCTTCGTACTGAACTTCCTGCTGATTAGTTTCATCACTATGATAAACAGTAATGGGCGTAGGGCACTTCCTTGCCACAATCCGATGTTAACTGGAAACTCTTTCGACATTCCATATCCAGTCACAACTCTTCCTGTTCTTCTTTCATACATTGCTCCCACCATCCTGGCTTCAGTCACTCACATCCGTCTCACTGTTGCCAACACCATCTCTCTTGGGACTGTGTCGTAGCCCTTCTCCAGGTCAACAAATCCCACTGCCATTCTCCCTTGCATCTCCAACCTCTTCTCCACCAGCTGTCTCAATGCAAACATTGCATCTGTCGTCCCTCTGGCCTTTCTGAATCCCTGTTGTTCTTCAACTAATTCCTGGTCTATTCTCTTTTGAATCCTCCCATCCAGGATCCTCTCCAGCAGCTTCATGATGTGACTTAGAACTGTGATCCCTCTGTATTTCCCTGGATCTTGCACATCTCCCTTCCTTTTCCATATTGGGACTAACAGTCCTGTCAACTACTCTTCTGGTACTCTACCTTGCCTCATACGTGTATTCAGTAGCATCATTGTCCAACTGATTCCAATCTCCCCTGCTACCATTGCCATCTTAACATGCATCTCATCCATACCAAATGCTGTCCCTTTCTTCATCTCTTTTAACCCAGTTTGCATCTCTGTATCAGTAATATCAGCTAATTCCACTATCCTTTCTACATATGATGGTGATTCCAAGTCATTGTTAATTCCTTCCTTGTTCAGTAGCTCCTTGAAGTAGTTTTCCCAGACCTTCAACACTACTTCTTGTTCTGACACTAACTTCCCATTTCTATCTTTGATCACCGTCCCACCTTTCACGATCTTACTATTCTCATCCCTGTCTCGGGCCATTCCTGCATATAATCTTCTTTCCATCACCCTCATCTGGCTTGCTGTACACTTATGCTTCCATGTCACTCCTCGCCTTATCAAGTGCTCTCTTTGCCGATTTCTTGTTCTGTCCGTATATGTGTATCAGCCTTGCATCCGGTTGATTTCTCCTCTCCTTGGTCTTCTCTATTTCTTTCCTTGCTTCCTTTTTTCACGCATTGCTTCTGCAACTTGGCTTGTCCACCATCCTTGGTTACTACTTCTAGACACTCCACCCTTTCCAAATGTTCTTCCACATAGCTCCTCTACAGTTCCCACAAATGCTTTTTTGTACTTTTTCCATTTTTCCTCCAGACTGCCAACTTCTTCACCGAGCTCTTCATATTTACTGTCACCCGCTCCTTGTATTCAACAGCGACATCGTCTTTGCACCTCCACCACTTAATAGTCCAGCGGCCCACGGTCTTAATGTGTTTCTTCTTCTGCATACGCACAACCACTGGCTTGTGCTGTGTCGTGACATGCTCTCCAGCAATAGCTCTGCAGGTCTTAATCTTCCCTGGCTGCTGCCTCTGAACTATCAGCAGATCCAGTTCCGTCTTGTGTTGTCCGTTTCTGTACGTAATCGTATGGCTCTCTCGCTTCTGGAAGAAAGAGTTAACCACTGCTAAGTCATTTCTAGCCATCAGTTCCACCATAGATCGACCCTCTCTATTCCTCACTCCCCACCCGTGTCTGCCAACACACTGCTCTTCATCTGGTTCCGCTACTCCAACATGTGCATTGAAGTCTCCCGCAATACACAACATTACCAACAGATCCACCGATTCCATCAACCTCTCCAAAGCATCCCTGAACTCCTCTTTCTCTGCCTCCATCCTTCCTGTCTGTGGCCGTATACAGACACAACACACACCAGCTGTTTCCTAATCATCACTATGTGTCCCTTCCATCTATCAATTTGAATCACCATCTTACTGATCTCTTCTCATAAAATGGTGTCAACTACATTACTTCTTCCATCTCCTCCTCCTGTGTGTAGTAGCTTGAATCCATCCATCACCATTCTCGCTCTATCCCTCTTCCATTTTGGTTCCTGTATGCACAGCTCTTCCAAACGCCTTCTCCCCATCATCTCCCCATCATCTCCACCACCTCAAACGCTTTACCGCTCATTGAGCCAACATTCAAACTGCCGGCCGGACGATCCCCTTGCACTTCGTTGTCTTCTCGCCGCTGCCAAGGCAGACGGCGTGTCGGTTGCCCCAGACGCGGTAGCCCTCTCGTTCATCACTGTTTCTTGTACCATCATATAATTTGGGACATCATAGCCACTCAAAGGCGCTGCCCTGGCTGACCTGCTAGTGCAGTTTGATGTCAGAGTTTTCCTTCTCCTTGATCACCTGCCTACCTTGGCTAGTGAGCATGATCTGCCCAGTACTATTTGTCCATAGTTGGGAGTTGGAATGGTACAGCATCAGGACGTATCCACACGCTGGTGTTAGCCCTGCAAGCCGCCTCCGAGCGAGCCACTGGACCGCGACGAAGCTCGCTGAGGCTCGGTCATCGACTGGCGTGAAGTCGCTGTGTATGTTTACAGTACCCTATTTATTGCTGATTGCGGGAGTCTTAGATAGGCCAGTATTCAGCTACCTAGTAATATGGCGGCTCTGTTTCTACGTGGTTCTGTCCTTCTCTCTCTCTCTCTCTCTCTCTCTCTCTCTCTCTCTCTCTCTCTCTCTCTCTCTCTCTCTCTCTCTCTCTCTCTCTCTCTCTCTCTCTCTCTCTCTCTCTCTCTCTCTCTCTCTCTCTCTCTCTCTCTCTCTCTCTCTCTCTCTCTCTCTCTCTCTCTCTCTCTCTCTCTCACTTTCTCTCTATCTTAATACTAGTTTGCTCCATAGTTTCCAGTAATTATATTGAAGTAATCCCATCCAATCAAAGTGTCATGTTATCGTGCACTGTTTTTGAATTGTGATAGAAACTTGATCTGTATATGTGCACGTACTGTGATTATAGTGTAATTGTTACATTTTCCATAATATCCATAGATTATTCTCTGTGAACATATGTTTTAATTTGTAGGATCACCATAAACATTGCCAATGCAACAGGTGGTACTGCGGGGGTCACTGGCCAGTTGAACGACGCAGAGTATCTCAGTTGGATCAAGGCCAGGCGTGCTCTTTACGTCACCATAGAAGCTTTGCGATCATTCTGCCATGACCAGATGGACGACTTGCACCACCTGTTAAAGCTCACTTGTGGGGGGACCCGGCGCAGTGTTCCCTGTTCCATTGGAAACATCACTTACGACAGAAAGACTAAGGCCTATTCGATGAACTGCCCCGACAACGTCTGCTCGCAATGGCTGGCCGGCATTGCCGCAGAGAGAGCCACACGCAGAACCCGACTAACGCTTGACAACAGTCACACTAGTTAGTGGCCTGTCGAACCAAGGCAAGTCGCCAAAAGTTTCATGAACAGAGGGCAGAAACGGTCTAGAGTCAATCCCTGTGACAACGATGCATCTGGAATATTGGATCTACTGATCAACTGTAGTTTCGTTACCCCCCCCGGTGAATAAAAAGAAAACTTAAGCGTTAAGGCTACAAAGGTTCATCATAATTCCTTATATAACACCTGCGCGTGTACATGCGCATGATCACGTATAGTATCTACAATTGCATGGATATATTAATAAATATGAAACAATGAAATAAGGAACATCTTATAGTGACTTTTCAAACGATATGTTTACAGTATCCATTTTATGATGTTCACGCTCGTACCATGAGTCCATCTCAGGCGTAATCGATCTACTACAGAAAATGACGTTAGAACAGCTGGGGCCTGTGCCTGGGTTATATGCCAACAAAGCCAGTAGTCCTACTACGGGCCAACGCACGCTCTGATACCGCGTCATGCGCTGCATTATAACGGCTTATTAATGTGGCTAGTGTAAATTAGATTCGTCAGCCACGCCCAAAATATATTACTTTAAAGTATATATATATATATATATTATATATATATATATATATATAATATATATATATATATATATATATATATACTTTAAAGTAATATATTTTGGGCGTGGCTGACGAATCTAATTTACACTAGCCACATTAATAAGCCGTTATAATATATATACATATATATATATATATACTTTAAAGTAACGAGTGACGCGGTGCCAATGTGTTAATATAAACGCGCTCTCATTTGTGGATATATCAACGCGTCATTTAGTCTAATTAAACTCGTCACTATAGCCACGCTAAAATAGTGATATCAATGCGTTAAGATGACGAAGCTCTGGTTGTTTGATAGATCGAGGGGTTGGTAAAAACGCGCTCTCGTTTTTTTATGTGAACGCGTTAAGATGACGAAGCTCTGGTTGTTCGATAAATCGAGGAGTTGGTATAAACGCGCTCTCGTTGTTTTATGTCAACGAGTTAAGATGACGAAGCTCTGGTTGTTCGATAGATCGACGGGATGATATAAACACGCTCTCGTTGTTTTATGTCAACGCGTTACGATTACGAAACTCTGGTTATTTGATAGATCGAGGGGTTGGTATAAACGCGCTCTCGTTGTTTTATGTCAACGCGTTAAGATGACGAAGCTCTGGTTGTTCGATAGATCGACGGGATGGTATAAACGCGCTCTCGTTGTTTTATGTCAACGCGTTAAGATGACGAAGCTCTGGTTGTTCGATAGATCGAGGGGTTGGTATAAACGCGCTCTCGTTGTTTTATGTCAGCGCGTCACGATGCACGCGTTTACGGCCCAAGAGAACTATTATTTATGCAACGACGCCAAAAATGTTTGACCCCATAGAGTGAAGAGACCACACCCCGATGTCATAAAATGGCGTTGCTACCTGCTGTGGGATATTGGATTGCCGCCGAAACCACCCCTTGAAGTGGGTAATAAAGTAAAACAATCTTCAACAGCACCCTCCCTTGAGGCCCACAAAATGTTGGGGGCTAAACGTATATCTAGCACCCCCTTTACCTTAAAATATTTGGGTCTCAGCGCCCTCCCCCTAAGCTACCCATTTCCGACGCCAATGATATGTAGTCACGTACAATTAGTGTACAGAATGCTCACACCTACACTGAACGAGAATTGTGTAGCTACTAAGCTTTTTGCGGCGTGTTCGGTGGCGCCATCTGCCAGACAACAAATTCTGGGCTCGCGGTGTAATATCGGCCACCAATAAGAGCTTGTGTTTGCCCGAAGTAGGGCAGCTGGATTTGTTGACATATAACACAACTATATGCTTTTGAGCACTATTCTCTAGCGTCGTCTTCAGTAGTAAGCCGATTGCAAAATGCTCGGAATACACTAATGTGAGGATTTACAAGCGTGGACATTATCAGTTATTGGTATTATAAACAGATCACTTGATCAGTTGTTTTGAGAGAAACAACACTAAATCAAATGACAAATGGCACAAAAAGACGCCATCTGCGATGCAAAAGCACACCGTAACAACGGGTTTCACAAATATGTTTTGTCACCAACAAATATTAAATATGTAATGTTTACTTCCCAGTCATCGATTCATCTTACTAGCTATGTATGTAACACGAAATCCAAAAATAGTGTGCCGCTTTCGAATGAAACTATATTATCTAACATTGGGCTGACGAGATCCCGAATAGAAACGTGTTGTTTTATCGGTTTGTGAGTGTCGCCTAACTCGTACGGTGACAATTGCATTCATGCATTTCATTTCTACTATCTTAGGTGTGAGAATCCAGAAATCGTATCATGCATACGTCAACCATGAAAATAACAGCAACGGATCTGTCCGAGTTCATCACAATGACGGTTGACTTGCTTCAAGATAGCCGCCATCTTGTGAACGACACTGCTGCTAAACAGGGTGCATTGCAGGTCCATCAGGTAACATTTGTTTGGTATATTGAAAGTACATATTCATTTGGTTTCGTGAGTTGCATAGCATAAAAGCATGTGTATTTTGCACTTTGCACATTCTGTGGCTCAGAGTAATACATGGGATATATCTTGGTGAAACACTAGTATGTTTACGTGTGCTGATACATACGACATATATCGTTGTCTACTACTAAAACAATACCAACTGCACTGATTATTAGCCGCCTTAAGTATTGCAACTCAATGCTAAAGAAGGTTACTGAAATAAACGTAGCTAAAATCCAGCATACATGTGCAAAATTGTCGTGGACGTGTCGTACTCAAGGCGCCTCATTTGTTACTGTAATGTTCATTATAATTATTATCACAGCATAACCATACCGTGAGGTGCTGTCGTCTGGCGGACAAAATCACGTAGTAACGCGTTGGATCTGGTCAGTGTAATCGGTGTATTATGCGGTAGTGAATAACGATGGTGTCCGTTCAAGCCATGTGTTCGACTCTGGCAGTTCGTTCTAAACACGACTAAACATGACAATCACCACCACTGCCCCTATTTAAACAGACCCTCTGGTTTCGTATTACATTACGAATGAAACTTATAGTTTCCACTTTTGCTTTCCGAGCTCTTTCTGAACAGCGGCCCCATATTTGACTAATCCCCTGGTCTTTCCAATATGGGCAGGCAGCTCAAATAATCGACCTCCCGTCAACAGGAACGAACTCCACAACACATTAACGTCATCTAAAAATACAGCCATATTCCCCTAAAGAATTTAAGACATATTTATTCAAAATTGCTTCTCCACCCAAATCGTCGGCGTTACATGGCTTTTAATAATGACTGCTCGTTCCACTTTATCGTTTTCTTGACGAATCTAACATGTTGCACTTTTGAGCGCGGGTTCCCGACTATTTAAGCGCTTCAGAATGTCATCATTATTATTATTATTAAATACATCATTTCGTAATTAATGCCATTCTCGCAAGGCTAATTACGTGCATTTTGTAGTTTGACCAATCAGTGCCTATTGTTCGTGGATACAACAAAGGTTTTGTCTAGATCCAGAATACTCCAATCGACGTGAGAGGTGCAACTTTCATTCGAGATGAACGCACGGCGTGGCAGCAGGCTCCTTCCGCTGCGGACATCCAGCACAGACAGGCAGTTCTCAAAGTCACCATGACGATCAAGTTACAAACTACATACAATGAGAAATAGCGGTAGGTTAGCAGCACTGTGTGAAATCAACTTTTGCAATTGTCAGGTCTAAACATAATGTCATGTAAAATTGTCTTGCCGGAACTATAGAAGCTATAATATAACTGAATGTTGCCAAATATAGTCAGCTCACTGGGTTTAATATTGTAATTATTTACAATGGTGAGCATTTCCTCTCTGGGGCGAAACGCCCTCCCATCCTATCTACCTATAAGATCTGAAAATAGGAATTTCGAGGTAGACAGGTGAAGCTGCAGATCATCAAGTATCTCTAGTTGTAACAAGGGTGCAACAGATACAAAACACACATTACCATTTTACAAGCAGAATTACACACTTAAAGGTTCTCATCAATGGGGGACTGTATGCAGTAGCCACGATAAACTAAGAAAAATGATGCGAATGTGTCGAACATGGAAATAGTATTGTAGTAGTTGTGTAAATGTATCGGTCGCATGCAAGATATAACAACAATATAAACGTATTTATTAATATAAATACATTTTAATATTTCAAACGTCCACCTCACGGCGTTTTGCCACGTAGATGGGCATAATACCCCACGATAAAATAACTAAATCTATTTTCAAAAACAAGAACGGTAAAAATGTCAACACAAGGAACGTTCCTAAGAAACAGAACTAGATTATCCATAACACGCAGACGATAATACTCCTACAGGAATATTTTCTCTGCATATCCCGATAACTAGGCGTTATGCACCGACTTATTCTACCGCGAAAACTGCACGGTAAAACTACACAAAATCTGATATATTATCCACATTAAGCATGGGAACAATTCCAACACTCCCCCTCTCGAACCGAGATTAATTTTCAACGCTTCCTCGAATCGAGAAAATGTCCCAATAAAAATAATCAACCACGCTACGGGTCTGGGTCGTATCGTGAAAAATCTGAAACTCCATAACAAATGTTAACGTTACCGCTAAAAATCTCCAAGAGGCAGACTACCCTCTCGAATCGCGGTACATATCTAGCACTACATTGTCGAACCGCCAAAAATTACAATGCTACACACCGTCGAATTGCGAAAAAAAATCGCCTAAATCCGCAACCAAAAAACAAAACAATCACACCAAGGGCCTGAAACGCATGTTATAATTTATCTTTCCCAACGACATAATATTATAGCGAATGAAACTGAAACTAAATTAGTTCACAACCGACACCAGGTGACAGCACAATAATGATGTCGGTGTCGTCTGCTTAATTATCAAGTTTCACTTGTGGCAATATTGTATAATTTCGTCGATAAGGTGTGACTATGTAAGTAAATAAGCGAGCACATACAAAATGCGTTAGGTGATGTGAATTGAACGTTTTAACCTCAGTTATACAACATTTCATTAATCTAGTTTAACAGAATGTTTTTAGATTCCCGCTGGAATCGTGTTGCCTGTTCTGTTTGACTGCTGTCATGTTACAAATAACAAATGTGACTTTCCCGCTTTAGATCAGCAATTAACGCACCTAAGAATGTAGGTATTTGTGGTTACAACACATGTGTGGGTTTTATGAGAACAAACGTCTAAAAATACAAAAAAACTGTAAGTGTTAAAAATAGTTCAGCAATTATACAAAAATCAACTTTACATACTATGAAATGCCCAAATACACAGAAAAAAACAGTATTACAGATTACCCATTGTCATGCATCAGTGAAGAATCGAATTATTGTTTCAAAGAAAGAGTGTTGGCTGGCTCCAATAGAAATGTGTGCCCAACAACCCGTGTAACCAGCCTAAGTGTAGACCCTACATAAAAATTGTTAGTACTGTTGTCTTTAAATTCCCGTCAAAACTGAAACGGAATCCTTCCATTCGCTACATGTTATCTTAGATTTTACACGCCTCCTGTTCGACTAGCTATTAAACATGTCAAACGTTTTATGTGAAGCCACGAAATTAATGTAATAACAAAAAGTGTCGGTCGCGTCCTGACACTCGACGACCCGAGTTGACGCGGGAATGTCTCCCTTCAGGTTAGCGGTAGAAACAACGTATGTAGACGACAGACGGACACTCGACAGAACGAGTCGAGGCTGGGTTGTTCTGCTGTCGTTTATTCCAAGTTGGATATCCTGCTATGTGGACGTGGTCGCGGCATTGTTTCTAAAATCTGCCTGTTATATACAAGGTCGATGAAATGTTACGTACTTTATTTAGTGTGTTGGGCACGTTTTGTCTTTCTCCAGGTAAGTCCTGACTCGTGCTGGTAATAATGTATTGGTATTAAATGCAGAATGTCTACGTTCGGAGACCATTAACCAGTAGGGCCCAATAACGGTAGTAACGATGTAGAAAGGTGATTTCTGGACACATCGACGTGCATGTTGACAGTTTGTTTTATGTTCACAGCCTCGACTTGAACAACTTCCACGAGGCGGCCCCAGCCAGAGCGTTGACGGAGTGTCTGCTGAAGGCGCCCTGGCTACATAAGATAGGGTTTGTAGGTTACAACGATGTGACAATGTCTCTCGCGTGTTCACTGTAGACTAACTACAATAATGTTGTCATTGTTACACAAATACGAACAAATGCAAGTATTAAGGAATGTCTAGACGATGATGTAAATCCTGACAAATGACGTAACATTTTGATATTATATATTTGTTTGTGTTTACACCCGAGTGTTGTCAGAAGTAAACAAGTGTTTGTTGTTGAACAGTCTACACCAGTCTACACCGACGACGTGTCGACGCTGACGACCGCTCTGGCAGCTGCTTCCGGGCTCAAGACGTTGTTGTCAGTGATACCACATTGCATACACACACACGCACCAACACACACACGCACGAACACACGCATGAACACACGCACACACATACGCACGAACACACGCACGAACACATGCACGAACACATGTACGAACACACCCACCAACACACGCACGCAGGAGCACACACACGAGCACATGCACGAACACATGCACTAACACATGCACTGACACATGCAAGAACACATGCACCAACACATGCAGGAACACACGCACGAACACATGCACGCACAAACACACGCACGAACACATGCACACACGAGCACATGCATAACTCATGCACGAACACACGCACGAACATATGTCGCTGTTGTCTCAGTCGTCCTCGAGTCACTCCCCAAACTGACCTGGCTCGAGTAAGTGACACGTCGACTTATTGATTGTCCCAGGTCAAAGTTCACCTATACCTGGCGACATCGACCACTTTATCAAGTTTCTGCTGTTAAAATTAATGTCGCTTCTAAAAAACGTGTCACTTTTGATTAAGTCGCATTTATCTCCTTCTACACTCCTTTCTGGAATACCTGTCAGTGCGGCACAACTACTGGCACAGAGTAAAACATTATTATTAGTTATTAGTATTAGTTATATTATCTAGTTATATCCAACACATTTTATTATCACCAATAATTGTACTGATGATTGTTTCACAAATAAATATTATTCTAAATATTGTTTTAAAGATAAAGATTACTAATCTCTAATCTGTTGAGACAAACATTTTACAAGTGACTTTCCCCTGCGGCAATAAAGACGAGTGGCGACTGAGAGAAGATGAAAGACGTCAACTGAGGCTGGGTGCAAGAGACGGGTGACGCCCTCACAGTGTAACAATGTTGATGTGTGTTTCTCTTGTTACAGTCTAATCAAGAGACGGGGTGACGCTCTCACAGTGTAACAATGTTTATGTGTGTTTCTCTTGTTACAGTCTAATCAAGAGACGGGGTGACGCCCTCACAGTGTAACAATGTTTATGTGTGTTTCTCTTGTTACAGTCTAATCAAGAGACGGGGTGATGCTCTCACAGTGTAACAATGTTTATGTGTGTTTCTCTTGTTACAGTCTAATCAAGAGACGGGGTGACGCCCTCACAGTGTAACAATGTTTATGTGTGTTTCTCTTGTTACAGTCTAATCAAGAGACGGGGTGACGCCCTCACAGTGTAACAATGTCTATGTGTGTTTCTCTTGTTACAGTCTAATCAAGAGACGGGGTGACGCCCTCACAGTGTAACAATGTCTATGTGTGTTTCTCTTGTTACAGTCTAATCAAGAGACGGGGTGACGCCCTCACAGTGTAACAATGTCTATGTGTGTTTCTCTTGTTACAGTCTAATCAAGAGACGGGGTGACGCCCTCACAGTGTAACAATGTTTATGTGTGTTTATCTTGTTACAGTCTAATCAAGAGACGGGGTGACGCCCTCACAGTGTAACAATGTTTATGTGTTTTTCTCTTGTTACAGTCTAATCAACAGACGGGGTGACGCTCTCACAGTGTAGCAATGTTTATGTGTGTTTCTCTTGTTACAGTCTAATCAAGAGACGGGGTGACGCTCTCACAGTGTAACAATGTTGATGTGTGTTTCTCTTGTTACAGTCTAATCAAGAGACGGGGTGACGCTCTCACAGTGTAACAATGTTTATGTGTGTTTCTCTTGTTACAGTCTAATCAAGAGACGGGGTGACACTCTCACAGTGTAACAATGTTTATGTGTGTTTCTCTTGTTACAGTCTAATCAAGAGACGGGGTGACGCTCTCACAGTGTAACAATGTTTATGTGTGTTTCTCTTGTTACTGTCTAATCAAGAGACGGGGTGACGCCCTCACAGTGTAACAATGTTGATGTGTGTTTTTCTTGTTACAGTCTAATCAAGAGACGGGGTGACGCCCTCACAGTGTAACAATGTTTATGTGTATTTCTCTTGTTACAATCTAATCAAGAGACGGGGTGACGCCCTCACAGTGTAACAATGTTTATGTGTGTTTCTCTTGTTACAGTCTAATCAAAAGACGGGTTGATGCTCTCACAGTGTAACAATGTTTATGTGTTTTTCTCTTGTTACAGTCTAATCAACAGACGGGGTGATGCTCTCACGGTGTAACAATGTTGATGTGTGTTCTCTTGTTACAGTCTAATCAAGAGACGGGGTGACGCTCTCACACTGTAACAATGTTGATGTGTGTTTATCTTGTTACAGTCTAATCAAGAGACGGGGTGACGCCCTCACAGTGTAACAATGTATATGTGTGTTTCTCTTGTTACAGTCTAATCAAGAGACGGGGTGACGTTCTCACAGTGTAACAATGTTGATGTGTGTTTCTCTTGTTACAGTCTAATCAAGAGACGGGGTGACGCCCTCACAGTGTAACAATGTTGATGTGTGTTTCTCTTGGTACAGTCTAATCAAGAGACGGGGAGACGCTCTCACGGTGTAACAATGTTTATGTGTGTTTATCTTGTTACAGTCTAATCAAGAGACGGGGTGATGCCCTCACAGTGTAACAATGTTTATGTGAGTTTCTCTTGTTACAGTCTAATCAAGAGACGGGGTGACGCCCTCACAGTGTAACAATGTTTATGTGTGTTTCTCTTGTTACAGTCTAATCAAGAGACGGGGTGACGTCCTCATAGTGTAACAATGTTTATGTGTGTTTATCTTGTTACAGTGTAATCAGTGACGTGATATTAAACCCGAGGACGACTTGGTAATATTGTTTCAATGTTTATATATATTACTGCTGTATGTTACTGTCTATCAGTAATGAGATATTAACACCAGGGTTACGTATCTCGAGTGACTGACTCTGTCGTTGTCGTCTTTAAAGGACGAGTCCTTCGTGTCGTTGTAGGATCACTCAACTCCAACATCGACTTAACTTGTACACTTTATCTCACACAACAGTCACAATAGTTGTAACGTACGTGACGTCACGCCTACAGTTGGCGTCTGTCACGTACAACAGACGACCCACTGCTGCAGTGTCTACCAGTCGGCGTCACTCGACCCCGGACCACTCCCAAACTGACCACGCAAATATAACCCTAACTTGATTTGTAACATGATGACGTCGTGTAAGCCGTGGGTGGCCGCTAGAGTGCGCCACTCGTAGGTTGACGTGTGACGGCGAGAGACGACAGTTGACGCAGACGTGTCTTGTTGTAGACTCGACCTGCAGCAACTACCGGGAGAGTCCCGAGTCGACACACTGGCCTGGTGGCAGGGGTATCTGGCCCGGATCCATGATGTGGCCCGGCGTGTGAAGGCGCGCGAGGGGGACTGGGCCAGGGACCTGACGGAACTACAATGCCTTGAGCAACACGCTGAAGACAACATACGTCGTCTGTTGCCGTAGACTCGTCCGACATCGGCCACAGGTAAACAACTACAATCAACGTATGTGATCTTCCTCACACCCTGTCACAAGTCACCCGCTCACGTCACGCACTTACTGGCGTGACGTCATCGGTCAGAGGGTAACTACCTTTCAGGGGTTAACTAACACAACATTCAAATTTAAAACATTTAATCTCAGACCGAACTTATACACAACAAAATTATAATGATTTATACACAACAATAATATCGTGATTTAAACACAACAATAATTATAATGATTTATACACAACAATAATTATAATGATTTATACACAACATTAATTATAATGATTTATACACAATAATAATTATAATGATTTATACACAACAATAATTATAATGATTTATACACAATAATAATTATAATGATTTACAAATATATGTTCATGTTTTAATATTCCGTCAGGTTTTTGTTGAAGTTATTGAGTAACCCCATATTTTAATTAATCATCTCCCCGATTTAATTAATGTGTCGCTGCCAGATGTGACTTCGGCAGGTGTCAATATTAATTAAGTGTCAGACGCTGCTATAAATAGATCGAGGGGTCGTCTCAAAACAGCCAGTACAGATTCTCAGTATACTTCAATGGCTTGACGGATCAATTTCACTATTAGATAATGAAGGTTTGTTGTGTTACGTAAACAATTAACCAATTGTTATGTACCCAAGTGAATTGATTAATTAGTTAATTCACGCATTACAGTAAGGTGATGTTTATTAATGTAATTTATGTGTATACCGATAGTTTGAACGACCATTGTTTTGTTTACCTTATGACACTCTCTCTGTCTTGCATTTGTGCAATTATTTACAAACGATGCCTATCGGTAGAGTTGTCTTTGATGGACAGTTTTAAACGCCGCGTATATTCTTTCTTTGGCGTATTTTAGTATGTTCACATTTATGCCCGAGTTTGTGCATTCAGGTACCAATGACGCGGTGTAAAGTCTTGTCTTTAGAATACGTTGTGTGTCTGTTTTAAGATACATGACCTTCATGCGGCGGACGACACGTCACCGCCAGCCCGGAACTGTTACAGTGAATTGGCAATGGTTGCGGCCATACATGACCTCGGTGTTTCCTGCACTGTTCGGACCGTGGTCAGCCACATTGTGGTCGTCAACTCTGAAGAAAGCCCAATCACAACACTGGACCCGTATAGGGGTCAGCACACTGTTGGACTTCCTGCTTGATTACAGACGAAAAAAAGTGCAGTATATTTTTGAGAAATTATTTTTTACAATGTTCACTTGCTCTGACATAAGTGCATTTGAGTAGTCAGATTTCTAGATGTGACTGTAGAAGCTGTTGACAGTAAAATGATGTCTTTTTAGCTGATTTTACTAAGCAGAAGGGTATCTGGCAGCAATTTGGCTAGTTGACACTTTAGCCAGATTACTGCCTGCATGCATTTGTAAATATTGACGGGTGTCATACATACAGGCATTTTGCAAGAGCTAGAGATATTAGATTTTGACTAAAACCGACCAGCATGCCAATGAGATGATAATAACAGCAGGTGAGAAGTTTAAGAAACTTTATAGGTCACGTTTTCTTATAATCACACAAAACATTAACATGGTCGCCAATGGGAAAACTTACAGTGTGCTGAGCCCAAGTAGAGAGCCTGGCAACGAAAGCACGCTATAGTCATTGCACAATCACGGAGGACGCGTTTTACTTAAAATATCTTGAAACAATTACTGACAATACGTGTATGGCAAAACTACAGTTGAATGGGACAAACCGTTTGTGGATATTACAGACTTCTCACCAGTCTGCAAGTCAAAATCACAGTGACCGAACACATGTCTTATAAGGGGGGGGGGGTGCGTATGCCAGTAGTTAAGCCTCAATTTGAAAATCTGAATGAAAATGAACCAATAACATTGCAGCAGGGTGATTCATCAATCGTTTTTTGTTTACTTCAGCTAATTAAACACAAGTGAATATGTTGTCATTGACCCTAATGAAGTCTGAGGACAGTGATTAGCTGGAGTAGGCCATAGCCAGAGCCTGTTATCAGATCTGTCTACTGACTGGACCTTCTGGCCAATTAAGCAACTGGCATTGTTTTCTGAATGTCTGCTAATTAAGCTGTGTAATATTATGTAATTGAACTGCTTGAGACGTCTGGCCTTTGAGGAATTCACTTTTTGTTGATGTTTACCTTTGTAAATAGGGCACAAGGTAAAAAAATCAATATACATTTGAATGTAACGTAACAACTGCCTGTATTGAATTTTCTTATAAAACACTTATTGGACTTTCTGGAAAACTGTATCAGGTGTTCATAGTGCCACCTGAGAACGTTATGCTGGACTACAAATTGTCCAACAGCGAAGTGCTGATTTTTCTGGTGCCTTGCCAAGTTTGGTGGCACCTTTGAAATGTGCATAAAACACAAACACCTGGAGGGATTACAAAAAATAAAATTGCAGAGTGCTTGTACCATTGGTGCCTATAAAATGTGTTGTTTTCAACATTTTTCTCCAAAATCACCAGCCTATTTGGGGTCAGCACACTGTTGGACTTCCTGCTTGATTACAGTGCACGAAAAAAAGTGCAGTATATTTTTTAGAAATGATTTTTTACAATGTTCACTTGCTCTGACATAAGTGCATTTGAGTATTCAGATTTTTAGATGTGACTGTAGAAGCTGTTGACAGTAAAATTATGTCTTTTTAGCTGATTTTACTAAGCAGAAGGGTATCTGGCAGCAATTTGGCTAGTTGACACTTTAGCCGGATTACTGCCTGCATGCATTTGTAAATATTGACGGATGTCATACATACAGGCATTTTGCAAGAGCTAGATATATTAGATTTTAACTAAAACCGACCAGCATGCCAATGAGATGATAATAACAGCAGGTGAGAAGTTTAAGAAACTTTATAGGTCACGTTTTCTTATAATCACACAAAACATTAACATGGTCGCCAATGGGAAAACTTACAGTGTGCTGAGCCCAAGTAGAGAGCCTGGCAACGAAAGCACGCTATAGTCATTGCACAATTACGGAGGACGCGTTTTACTTCAAATATCTTGAAACAATTACTGAAAATACGTGTATGGCAAAACTACAGTTGAATGGGACAAACCGTTTGTGGATATTACAGACTTCTCATCAATCTGCAAGTCAAAATCACAGTGACGGAACACATGTCTTATAAGGGGGGGTGGGGTGGGGTGCGTATGCCAGTAGTTAAGCCTCAATTTGAAAATCTGAATGAAAATGAACCAATAACATTGCAGCAGGGTGATTCATCAATCGTTTTTTGTTTACTTCAGCTAATTAAACACAAGTGAATATGTTGTCATTGACCCTAATGAAGTCTGAGGACAGTGATTAGCTGGAGTAGGCCATAGCAGGAGCCTGTTATCAGATCTGTCTACTGACTGGACCTTCTGGCCAATTAAGCAACTGGCATTGTTTTCTGAATGTCTGCTAATTAAGCTGTGTACTATTATGTAATTGAACTGCTTGAGACGTCTGGCCTTTGAGGAATTCACTTTTTGTTGATGTTTACCTTTGTAAATAGGGCACAAGGTAAAAAAATCAATATACATTTGAATGTAACGTAACAACTGCCTGTATTGAATTTTCTTATAAAACACTTATTGGACTTTCTGGAAAACTGTATCAGGAGTTCATAGTGCCACCTGAGAACGTTATGCTGGACTACAAATTGTCCAACAGCGAAGTGCTGATTTTTCTGGTGCCTTGCCAAGTTTGGTGGCACCTTTGAAATGTGCATAAAACACAAACACCTGGAGGGATTACAAAAAATAAAATTGCAGAGTGCTTGTACCATTGGTGCCTATAAAGTGTGTTGTTTTCAACATTTTTCTCCAAAATCACCAGCCTATTTGGGGTCAGCACACTGTTGGACTTCCTGCTTGATTACAGTGCACGAAAAAAAGTGCAGTATATTTTTGAGAAATGATTTTTTACAATGTTCACTTGCTCTGACATAAGTGCATTTGAGTAGTCAGATTTCTAGATGTGATTGTAGAAGCTGTTGACAGTAAAATGGTGTCTTTTTAGCTGATTTTACTAAGCGGAAGGGTATCTGGCAGCAATTTGGCTAGTTGACACTTTAGCCGGATTACTGCCTGCATGCATTTGTAAATATTGACGGGTGTCATACATACAGGCATTTTGCAAGAGCTAGAGATACTAGATTTTGACTAAAATCGACCAGCATGTCAATGAGATGATAATAACAGCAGGTGAGAAGTTTAAGAAACTTTATAGGTCACGTTTTCTTATAATCACACAAAACATTAACATGGTCGCCAATGGGAAAACTTACAGTGTGCTGAGCCCTATATTCTAAGCAAAATTCGTTAATCCGGACACATACACTGAATGACAATTTTATTTCTCATTAACGAAGTTCCACTCTGTGTCACGATCCAGTGAATAGTGTACTGTGTAAACAGCTTGGAGTCGTGACCATGAAACTGGTGTCACATGTTTTAATTTGTACATTTGATATTATTGTTGTATATTAGCGATTGGCATTGATGCTTATGTTTAATTAAGTGGCATTTCCTGATAAGGTTATTGTGGCCATTCTTTAGGACGTAGTGTGACTTGTACTTTAGGACGTAGTATACGTAGGACCAATATATGTCAGCGCTGGTTGTATGCATGAAATTGTGTGTACACTATGGTAATATACCTGTGTGTATGCTGTACTCTAACGACGCAATCAGCTATTCGCTCACCAATGTTCAAAAGAACCACAATCGAACGAAACTGGGTTCGAATCCTGTGCTGCCGTGTTGACCATTGGGCAGACTCGTTCATTCTGTGTTGCTCATGTTCGTTCAGCTTTATGAATGAATACCTACCTATATACTGTGGTGGACATTTGAGTAGGAATATTAATCGCGCACTAATTGCAATGTGGCTGAATGCTTCCCAGAGAAGTCGAGATGGTGTTCGATTGGACAGGTCTGCCAGAAGTAAAGTGTAAAGTGTTTTGACCAGTCCTAGGGACGGGGCATTGTTCTATATATAACTTATTTTTTTTATAAAGTGGACGCTATTCAGGGACGGCCGTTTCAAAGAGGTGGCCACTTTGAGGGATTCAACTGCATAATTATATGTGACTGTTCAGATATCCATCATGCTGTAAATAAATTTCTGAATTTCAAATGTTTCGTCTCATCAATCTTTGTTTTGATAGGTTTGATTAAACATTCCTATGAAATTAATTTAGACCATTGAAAAATATATTAACTAGTATTATAGTTGGTAATAAAATATATAATGCGAGAATACTTTAAATAGTAGACTTTTTGGTAGACTACAATCTGCATGCGTTTAATGAAACAAATTGCGCTTAGTTGCTGAAACTGTCGGTTCAATTGACATTATTAATGGTTATATATCGATACTGATAATATGTCAGATATGAGGAATCAGGTTACCGGGGAGTTATGTACTAAATAAACAAACTATTCTTTATGCTTGTTCATCGCATGATAATGGCTATTGGTGTGTCAGAGTTTTGTTAATTATATTAGGGGGTAGATAAATTATAGTAAGGTGATATTACTATTTGGACAAAGCTGGTCGCCGTGCGCTTATAATGATCCATTTTGCCTTCCTGATAATGCTTCTCTCACGAATTACTTATTTCACAAAATGAAGTCATGAACTATATCAGTCTTTATATATGTGATTTCTTATAGATGTGATTATATGATTCTATGAGACGTTATGGTGCCAAAGAAAGGCATATCGATATCGATACGTACTTCTAAATTTGGCAATGCTATGTGTGATTATGCGTTACGCAATGGGATGCGTGCTGTGATGTACGACGAGACGCTGTATATGAGACGCAATGCGAGGTGCTATATATGCGCGATGACCCTTCTTGGCTGTAGGATCGCCCATACCGTCGCGCTTTGCATCGTTCATCGTCCATCGCATCACAACACCGCGTTGCGGAATTCAGAACGATACAGGATGGCTATTCTCGGCCATCACAGGAAGGGGGTATTGTTCGTATGTCGGGTTTCCGGCGCCAGCCTCGGTGCGATTACGTCGTTCTCGTACGTCGAGTTCCGGTCGCAGAGGCGTCGTGACGACAGTCCGTTGAGTGTAAGACCATAAATCATAGAGATTTGGAGCAACGTTCGTTAATCTACTGTAGGCAGATCGAGATCGGAGATATTGTAATAATTAATCCGTTATAACAATAACGCTTTTTAGCACCCTTCCCTTAAATTAAACGCGAGGTTCAGTTATGGACAACACCGTCGACTTCATAAGTTCATTGCCACAGCGATATATTATGTACGGCTACTTTTTGTTACATAAGCATCCACGATCAGAAACTTGTATCAATACATTTTCCTTTAGATTTCAATGCAATATGATATGTACACACATGTTCTAATAAGGTGAACAAAGACGTATATATCATCTACATCGACTATTTTACGTGACATTACACATATATAAGAGAACCATAAATGCCAGTATACAAAAAGTCAGTTCAGCGATAATGTTCGGAAAAATGATGACTAATTGAATATGAGACGTCATAAAACCATGACATTCTGACCATTATTTACACAGGCTAATCAGTTAATAAAACATTGTCGAGAGCTGGAAACTACTAGTAAAAGTTCTAGGTTGTGAGCGACAACTAGTGGCGCCATCTCACGGAGGCTGGTTACTCGCAGCTGGGCTGCGTCTAGAGTTCGCGCCCACCGCGACATCGCTTTTAGTCCCGAAAATCGATTTTGTTACGATGTGCTGACGTCGCGACGTGCGCTACTCCAGTGCGTCTCCAAAAATAGACTCCCTAGTTGGTTTTACATTTGATGGTAATTCTTTTTAATGGTATCTTTGGTAGTTTGAGCACTTCAGTTCACACTCGGGCATGGCAAATTGAGATTTTAGCGAAACCAAGATGTTCCTAATGACAGGAATGGCGACATTTGTAACAATTCAACTTCCGGCGGCGAACCGCGGCGGATCGCGACGTCGCCGGGCGAACTCTGAATAGTAGCCATCTCACTGACGCTGGTTACTCGCACCTAACTCCGTGATCCGGACGCACAAACGCCGACACGATATGGCGACACCTGCTTATAATGGCGACGTTCAAGTTGACATTTCAGCGACTGTGCGGTTCACATATTCCGTTTCAGCTGTACATGCTAACACAGCAAGAGTTTGGAAGATACTATCGATTTTTTATGCTGTTGAGAAATTAAGTGAGTTTCACTTAATTCAGTTTTAGTAAAATTGTTCTTCTAATCGGTAAACAGGTCCGATTGACCGATACCTCACATTATCGCCCATTCACCTATTTAATCGTGACCACCATCATTTCTGGGTAAACTTGTACTTAAATGGCCCAGAGTACGTTCATCCTTCTGAAACTAAAAGCCGCCTATCCTTCAACACAGGGGAGTACCTACATGTCGGATGCTGCTAATAATTTAGGCCAGAGTAAAACACATTCCTATTTCTGTATCTGAAGACCCAACATCTACAAGCAGAGAACATAGTCAGAACTGAAACAAAGACTACAAATATCCGGACTGGCTTTAAGAGCTGCGCACGGAGCAGGGCAGTATCCGTCTGGGGGACCTGAAGCCTGACACACATATTGGCAGCGTCTACGACACATTAAGATGAAGGGAATGACAAAGTTGCGCAAAGCCAGGCACAGGTTAAAAGACTACAAGAAAGTGGATACTTGGTAGCAATGTCTACTAATGTCTTTCTTGCAATCACTCGTTGTGGAGTCTGATCATCCGAGTCATAATGAAGATGATGATGATAATATTCAGTTATATCTGATAGTTCGTCGGTAACTGAACAGGCCGACTCGAGATTTGCAGATCCGGCCACACACATCACACACACATATGGTTGCATAGCAGCAGCGGTATTAGTCGTCAATTTATTCTTGTAGAGTTCACGATCGCTGTTGTTTTTTCGGCTTCGTGTGCTACGCGGTTAATTTCAAAATGTTCGACGTCGGTTTTGAATATGAACCTCCTTCGCACACGGTCTTCACAGTCAGTTTCCCACGTAGTCGTGTCTATGTTGCAGTTCTTCACGTTTGTTTTCATTTGGTCTTTGTAACATTTCTGTTGCCCCCGGTAGCATGTTTGCCGATGGAAACTTGGGAATAACTACTACTCTACAACAGAAACACAAGTGACTATTCTGTGTCAGACGAACAAACTCTGATGTCATTATAACAAAAAATGTGTGTATATAGCATTCCAAAGAAGAACATTAAATATGTAATTTTTATATTACACATAACCTGGTCCAGTGTTGACATCAAGACACAGATTAGTTGTGTGAGATGTGCTAACTTATTATTACGGCAGCAAATAACATATTACCCAGATACTCCCACACATATTACTGTTAAAAGCTGTTTTCGCAATTCAGATTTCCCCAACTCATTTTATTACCTTTCTGCTAAAGAACAAACCTAGCCTATGTACACTGTGATGTTCCAGTTCGTTTTTGCACATTTATTATGTAGTAGAACAAAACCTGGCCTGTGTGCACTGTAATGTTCCAGTTCATTTGTGCACATTTAATGTGTAGCAGAACGATACCTAGCCTGTGTACACTGTGATGTTCCAGTTCATTTGTGCACATTTATTGTGTAGCAGAACAATACCTAGCCTATGTACACTGTGATGTTCAAGTTTGTTTTTGCACATTTATTATGTAGTAGAACAAAACCTGGCCTGTGTGCACTGTGATGTTCCAGTTCATTTGTGCACATTTATTGTGTAGCAGAACAAAACCTATCCTGTGTACACTGTGATGTTCCAGTTCATTTGTGCACATTTATTGTGTAGCAGAACAAAACCTATCCTGTGTGCACTGTGATGTTCCAGTTCATTTGTGCACATTTATTGTGTAGCAGAACAAAACCTATCCTGTGTACACTGTGATGTTCCAGTTCATTTGTGCACATTTATTGTGTAGCAGAACAAAACCTATCCTGTGTGCTCTGTGATGTTCCAGTTAATTTGTGCACATTTATTGTGTAGCAGAACAAAACCTATCCTGTGTACACTGTGATGTTTCAGTTCATTTGTGCACATTTATTGTGTAGCAGAACAAAACCTATCCTGTGTACACTGTGATGTTCCAGTTAATTTGTGCACATTTATTGTGTAGCAGAACAAAACCTATCCTGTGTACACTGTGATGTTCCAGTTCGTTTTTGCACATTTATTATGTAGTAGAACAAAACCTGGCCTGTGTGCACTGTAATGTTCCAGTTAATTTGTGCACATTTATTGTGTAGCAGAACAAAACCTATCCTGTGTACACTGTGATGTTCCAGTTCATTTGTGCACATTTATTGTGTAGCAGAATAAAACCTATCCTGTGTACACTGTGATGTTCCAGTTCATTTGTGCACATTTATTGTGTAGCAGAACAAAACCTATCCTGTGTACACTGTGATGTTCCAGTTCGTTTGTGCACATTTATTGTGTAGCAGAACAAAACCTATCCTGTGTGCACTGTGATGTTCCAGTTCATTTGTGCACATTTATTGTGTAGCAGAACAAAACCTATCCTGTGTACACTGTAACGATAATAATAATAATATCGGAATTTATATAGCGACCAAATCCACTTAAGATAAAATGCTCTCAGGCGATTTACACAAAACTGCATCAATTAACTAAAACTTAAAAATATATGTTATTTATAAAAAGAATAGCGTACAAGAACTGCTTTAAACATAAAATTACACTTACAATACACACATAAATAAAACATTACGAATAAATCATTAGTATATATAGCAATGTCATTAAAACGATAGCGTGACTCAATCACGTCAGTCGTACGCCAGTTAAAAAATATGTGTTTTAGGCGTCACTTGAAAGAGCTGAGAGTGTACAGTTGTTTAATGTTATCAGGCAAGTCGTTCTACAGAATTGCCACGTGTCGGCTGAAAAAACGTTCACCATAAGTTCAACTCCATAGCACAGGTATGACGAGAAGGGACATCTCCGTTGATTTTAAGGTACGCGTTAGTTGATGTTTCTGCACAATGTCGCTCATGTATGCCGGTGCCAATCCGTTGAGCACTTTATACGTACAGGTGTTGACCTTAAAGCGGAGCCGGTATTTCATTGGCAGCCAATGTAGTTCACGTAGCGTTAAGAACGGTCTTAGCCGCTACATGAAACCGCCCCCAGAGATGAGTGTCTTAGTAAACGAGTGTGATTTTTTTAAATATAAACGAACGTAGGAGTTTACGCAAACACATGACGCCGAGTAATTGCGTAACTTTAAGTACGCTTCATGAAACCGGCCCTTGGTGATTAGGCGAGCAGCGCAGTTTTTTATACGCTGCAATCGTTCAATTAGTACGTGAGGCACACCTTGCAGCTGCGCGTTTCCATAATCCAGGCTAGATGTTACCAGTGCCTGGACTAGAATCTTACAGGCGTCATTTGTGATGTATTGCCTGACGTTGCCAATAGTTCGGATGTGGTAGAAGCAGGACTTGGAGATCGCATTTAACTGTTTCTCCATTGTCAAGCCACTGTCCGTAATAACTCCATTTCTCACGGATTGCACAGCGTGTAGTAGTCTGCCCCCGATCATGAGGGATAAGTCGTTCACCTGAAGAATTCGGTGTTTGGACGAAAACACAATTAGTTGTTTTTTTCTTGGTTCAGTTTTAACATGTTTCTATTCATCCACCCGCCAACATCCGCCACACAGGCTTCAAAGGCTAAACTTTCACTGGCTCAGTTCTCGTCATGCTTGATGGATATATATGTGTGTGTGTCGTCTGAATAACAGATTATGTTTATTCACTATATATCCAACTGGCTTAGTGTACATGCTGAACAGTTTCGGTCCCAACACAGATTCTTGTGGCACGCCGCAACATAGATGTGCGTTAAACGAAGTTGCGGGGCCGACCGAGACACATTGTTTTCTGCCGCTAATGAAGGATCGCATCCAATCCATGGCTTCTGCAGTCACATCAAGTGAGTGTTGAAAACGCTTTAGAATTACGCCATGGTCGATGACGTTAAACGCTTTGGACAGATCCCGCAGGACCAAGACAACTACACGTTTTTGTTCAAGAGCTTCTGCGACGTCGTTCTGGACTTTCACTAGAGCTGTCTCAGTTGAGTAATTATTTCGGTACGCCAATTGGTTGATATCATGTAGACTGTTGATGTCCAGGTGATCTTTCAAACGGTGTTCTGCCACTTTCTCGAGAAGTTTCGACACTTATGGTAGATTTGACACAGTCCGATAATTATTCAAAACTTCCCTATCCATGCCCGGCCTGTTAAGCAATGGTCTCCCAGCTGCATGAAGCATACGTTTGAAACATACGGGTACAACTAACGTTGCCAACGATTTGTTGATAATGGCTGTAATCAACGGCACGAAATGAACCAGACACTGCCTCAAAGATCACGTACGGAATCGGGTCTAAATCACAAGACTTGTTGGGCAATTTTTTGATTATTCGCATCACCTCGTCGTGGATGGCTGGCAGAAACCTTTGAAGCGGGATTCCGTCAAACATGACGTCATCGTCCAATGCTGTTTCGTAGATGTCACTTGGGTTGCCGATATCAATGTTACGTCGGATTGTAGCGACTTTGTTCATATAAAAGTCACCGTAAGTAGTCGCTAACTGTTCGGCCGATTCATGGATTGGTAAGATTACGTGTCCTGTGTTACCCATCAAATGTATCGTTAATTTGATCAGTTATTTCAGATCTTTCAAAAAAATAATGCCGTCAATAGCCGTACATGGTAACCCCAACTGTAGTATTTCACATTCGCAACCATCCTATGTTAAGTACTAAACCTCACACCGTGACATTACCCCCACAACAAGACTTAGGTAATTAAAATTTATGTTTTTCCCCGAATAACACAAATCCCCTCTCTCTATACAGTATAACCCATCGTTAGGTTCTGAATAATGAGCTTTCACTTTTCATTCATGGTGGGATACAACACCTAATTCAAACGGCTAATAATCTGCATCCACATTCTCTTTACCCGGGATGGTTTCAACCCGATACTGGTAAGTTTGCAACTTTAATGCCCAACGCATTAGCCGAGGATTAGTCATCTTCGCAGATTTGAGAAATGTCAATGGTTAGTGATCGGTTTGTAACATACCCTTACGTCCGTACAGTTAGAAGTTGAATTTCTCAATAGCCCATATAACCGCTAGACACACTTTCTCTACCGTTGCGTATGACCCCTGTGCCTCGGTCAGCTTCTTACTAGCAAAAGCTACGGGAAAACATATCTCGTCATGCATTTGGAGCAACACGGCCCCTACACCTTTGTCAGATGCGTCGGTTCTGAGGATAAAATCCTTATCCCAATCCGGTAATCGAAGAACCGATGCATTACACATGCAGGACTTCAATTCATTGAACGCTTTATTGAGCCCTCCGGACCATTTCACCACATTGGGTGCTCCTTTATTATTATTAGCGCGTTCTGTACAAGTATGTGTTGGCAACTGTGAACGAGCCATAATAACGCCTCAAACCACGATCTAATGAACACCTTTAGCTACCTAGGCCTGCGCATAATCCTACGGCAGTCAACCAACAGTGAGATCCCCAGCAATGTCCAGTTCGTTGCTACGCTCGGTTAGCAGCGCAGTCAAAGTGGGTTCCGATGAGATTCCATTAGAAATCGACCACGAAAAGAAATGATTTCTTATCTCCGCATGTGTGTGTGTGTGTGTGTGTGTGTGAGTGTGTGTGTGTGTGTGTGTGTGAGTGAGTGCGTGTGTGTGTGTGTGTGTGTGTGTGCGCGCGCGCGCGCGAGCCCGCCTGTATGTAAGACAAACTCTCATTACAACAATAACAACATTTTAGCCATTCTTTTTTCATGAGGCAACTCGCACACATATTTGCGCCCGTGTGTTGAGGAGAACTGGTTGAAGCGGGAATATAACGTATATAAGGTAAAAGGTATATTTCGCATTTCAGTATTACTGTATGTGCCGGTATGTGTGTACATGTATGTATATGTGTATATATATACATAATTTGTATTTTTAATGGTATTGGGAAAATAAAAGTATCCTTTATCGTGAACGCTTATTCTGAATGTAGTCTTAACGACTGAATACTGCGCTGTGTGAGAACTTTACAAAAATGGCGTTGACACAATATGAACATTAGAACTGTTATTGAGTTCCTGAATTACGGTCTTAACCAAAACATGCAATGGTAGTTGGAGCCATTTCGATGCGACGGCTTCACCTATCTGCGATGTTTTTGAAGAATATTCCGGGAGAGCTGATATTTTTTATAATTAATTATTCGTCTGTAGTAAATACATATATGGTTCATTTTGGTATCCGCATGTCGGTATATTGATGGATCTTAATTGTTTTGAGAGAAAACACATTTCTTGATACCTCACCTTATTGAAAGCAAGCACGATGAATGTGATCATCAACACTGTTTGGGCATTTTGATATCTTAGAAATCATCAACCGGAATCTACTTATGCACATTTGTTCTTTTAGACATGTCCAACACGTGAATGTTTGCCTTGTACAGGCGTCCGTCGGTGTAGCACACCAACTTCTTCAGTACTGTGTAAAATCCACGTATTGGATATGTCCAAAAGACCTAACTTGCATAGAAATGAACTATCCTGAATAAGTCTACTACAGAGTGTACTTTTACTGAGCAACCATCCGTTCATGTGCTTTTGCAATTGTATTTTGTAAAACGTTCATCAATACTGCATTTACCATCAACGACTCGCAAAAAAACCGTGGATTTACGTCAAATACAGGTAAATTAAAAGCGTGAATTGCGTGTTTATGCTGAACCACGACATAAGCTCATGGTCCTCCATCTCTGAAACTACATATAATTGTAATGTTATGTTTTCATTTAATTTGCAGAAAGTGATCATTTTCAGAACGATTATTATTCGGATCTAAGGAACCTAGACATCGATATTCCCATAACTGACTCGAATTGGGAAAACTGTAGTGTCGACAACCGCTTGGCACGCACGATGTCGAACTAAATGTCACTGCAAGCGCTTTTAATTTACAAAATGGTGTTTTAAATGTAAAAGTTGAGTGTGAGAGTCGGTGACATAAAAGACTAATTCTAATCACATCCAAATGTGGCATCGGTGGAAAATATTCCCTCAAGTCAGACCGACTAACCGCACGGCAGGATACACAGCGACTATTAATTTGAGTCAATCAGCGGCGGATGCTTGGGCATTTAGTTCCGTACGATCTTATGTTAAGTTTGCCCACTTGTGTGAGGTTGTAAACTAATTAAAACTTGAAGAGTGTTAGTAGACGATTATCAAATCATCTACTTGGAAACCCGATAATCGTTCTTGCTCGTGGAACCGACCTCCAGAACAGTTGAATATAACTACGTTTGTAATTTATTGTTCTTGTTCGTAGTGAAAATTCCGGAAGGGTTGACTATGTCTACGTTTGTAGTTTATCGTTCTTATTCGTAGTGAAAATTCCGGAAATGTTCAGTGTATATACTTTTTAGTTTATCATTCTTGTTCGTAGTGGCAACTCCGGAGAAGTTGACTTTACCTGCAACCACGTGTGATATTCTTTCTAATTCTAATTCTAATTATTTACTTCGTAAGGAGCCACTGTTGGCTATGGTTTACGACGGGGTGGGTGCGTATGGTGTTATTGAGTGTTTGAGCCGCAGGATAGGAGACTGAAATCGTTTATGGTCTCAGCCTGGACCTGCGACTCGTTTAGTTTATTCCAGTCTACTATTGTCTTTACAAAGTATGAGTTTTTGAATTGGTCGGTGTGGGATGCAGGTACTATGGTGTACCTGGTGTTATTGGTTGTTAGGTGTTGTACAAAGTTTGAGGATACGTGATCTGGAAAATGTTTGGGTTGGATGCGTCTTTTATTTATTTTTTGGGGCCGAAAGTATGTTTCTGCGGAGGTGGCTGGGTTAGATCCCCCAGCTATTTTGTACATGTATTTGAGTCGTAGATCCCGACGTCTGCTTTGTAGGGTTTTGAGTTTTAGGTCTATTAATATGTTTGTCATTGATCCTTTATGTCTGGAGTGGTAGTCGCCGGTAATGAAGCGAGCAGCACGGTATTGTATACGTTCTAGTTTATCTATGTCCCCCAGATGGTATGGGTCCTACCCTATGGCTCCGTACTCTAAAGCAGCGCGCACAAGGGCAATATATGCGGTCCGTTTGTTGTTTATAGGACAGTGTCGTATGTTACGTCTTAGGAAACCAAGTGTTGAGTTTGCTTTTTTAGTTGTTGTTGCGATGTGGGAGTGCCATTTAAGGTCGTCGGAGATAGAGATACCAAGATAGGGATTGCAGTTTACACGTTCTAGGGTGATGTTATTTAAGGTGTAGAAATAGTCAGTTTTATGTTTTACACTGAGGATGTAGCATTTGTTTGTATTGAAGTTCATACCCCAGACTTTTGCCCATGTTTGGAGTTGTTTTAGGTCGTGTTGTAGTGCAATGTGATCGTTGAATATTTTGATTTCTCTATATAGTAGGCAGTCATCTGCAAATAGGCGGACTTTAGATTTTACTGATGCTGTTAGGTCGTTTATATGACAGAGGAATAGTAGGGGGGCAAGTACAGTGCCTTGTGGGACGCCGGATTTGACGGGTACTTCTCTCGAGGTTTCGCCGTCTAGAACAACTTTCATAGATCTGTCAGTGAGGAAATTTTCTAGCCACTTGAACGTGGTTCCGGTTATGCCATAATGGGATAGTTTATGGAGGAGTTTTGTGTGGGGGACTGTGTCGAAAGCCTTGCTAAAGTCTAATATTGCTATATCTGCTTGAGTTCCCGAGTCGAAAGAACAGAATAGGTCATGCGTGGTGGTTAGGAGATGTGTTTCGCAGGAGAAGCCTGCTCTGAAGCCATGGTTGAGGTGTGTTAGGATGTTGTGCTCTTCTAGGTAGGTCATGATGTGGCGGTAGATTATGTGTTCGAGAATTTTGCTTGGGACCGATGTCAGGGAGATGGGGCGGTAGTTTTCTGGTAGGTGCTTATCTCCTTTTTTAAATACAGGTGACACATTTGCTGTGCGCCAGTCTGACGGTAGGTTGCCTGTGTCTATGGATCTCTGGAAGATGTCTCGGAGTGCAGGGGTTAGGGTGTCGGCACAGTTCTTAAGGACAGCATTGGGGATCTGGTCAGGGCCACATGCTTTATGTGGTTTAATGGACTTGAGTAATTTACATACTCCGGTGGTGTCAATTTTAATGTCACATATATTGGGGTGTTGTGGGGGATCAAGGTGTGGGGGCGCGGATCTGTCTTCTTTCGTGAAGACACTCTGGAACTGGTCCAAGAGGATCTCAGCCTTTTCCTTACTGTTACACACCAGTGATCCATTCTTTTTCAAGGGAGCTACTCCGATGTTGTCTTGTTTTCTACTTTTGATATAGCGCCAGAATGGCTTTGAGTTGTTTGTTTGGAGGCCTGTGGTGATGGTGTTATTAATAAAGTCCCATTCTGCTTTACGCAAACTTTGTCTACATGTTTTCTGTATAAATTTGTAATTTTCCCAGTTGTTTGTTTTCTTAGCTTTATTGTACAGTCTTCTCTTTCGTTTTAGTAGTCTTTGTAGCTTTCTGTTTAGCCATGGGAGATTGCACCGACTGGAGCTGAGCTTTGATGGGATATGTTTGTTGATAGATTTCGCTAGTGCGTTTTTGAAAATTGTCCAAAGGGTTTCTGTGCACGCACCTAATGTGTATTGAGTCTTTATAGCATTAGACTGGGTGATGAAATCAGCATTTAGATTGTCCCAGTCAGCGCGAGTAAATTGGTGAATTTTTTTTCGTTGTTTGTTTTGGTGTTGGACTCTTACATCAAAGTCTGTGACGATGATGTCGTGGTCTGATATCCCTGGCACAGAAGCAGAGTTTGTCACTACAGTGGGATTTGTTGTAAAGATTAGGTCTAGTAGCTTGCCCTCTCTAGTTGAGCCAGTGTGGATTTGTGTAAGCTGCGCACTTTCTGTTGTGTCAATGAGGGCTTGTTGGACGGATCGCTCTGGTGGGCACGTTTTCACAGTGCTTGTTTCCCATAATACATCGGGACAGTTGAAATCTCCACAGAGGATTATTTGTTTTTGCTTCGAGTTTGTTGTGATCTTTGTCAGGGATTTATTTAGTTCACGTATGGTTTTATCGCAGCTTTGCGGCATGTAGAATGAGCCTATTAGTAGGTTCTTTTTGTTTTGGAGTTGTACTTTGACCCACATGATTTCGCAGTCGCTATTCAGGTCTGGTTCAGTAGAGGATATGAGGTATTTTCGTACTAGCACAAAGACACCGCCTCCTACTGCGTTGCGGTCTTTCCTGTAGGTGGTGTAGTTATCTGGGAACACTTCATTGGACTTTATGTTGTTACTAAGCCATGACTCACAGCCACAGATAACGTCTGGTTTTATGTAGGTTATGGATGCTTCCAGGTCGGCTCTTTTGTTAATTATGCTACGACAGTTTATGGTCATGACGCGTAGGTTTTTTTTGTGTGGAAGATCAAATACTGATGAACTTCCTCTGGAGTTTGTCGATTTTGCTTTTTTTGAAGTTTGGTGTGAGGAGCTATTGGGTCTTTTTGCTGCTTTGTCTGATATTTGTTGGTTCGACTTGGGGCTGTTGGTGAAGAGGGGGTTGAAGGTCGGGGAGAGCGATTCAAGGGTAATATTCTCATTTGCAATGGGTTCATAGAAACTTGGGGAAATTTCGAAGCTTCTGAATGTGAAGCTTGATACATTAAGTGCTTGACACTTACAGCATAACCACTGTACGTTTGAGCGTTGCAACAGGCTGTAGTCTTTAGTGCACATTTCTAGGCATGACCGGTGGTGATATATGTGAACAGTTGTGCTCCTGCTAACTTTACCTGTGACCACGTGTGATGTATATGAACAGTTGTGCTCCTGCTAACTTTACCTGTGGCCATGTGAGATGTATGTGAACATTTGTCAGCAGAGCATGAAGAAAAGGCCTGCAAATACGCAAGTGCCGAGATGCAAAATAACATGTTGCAGGTAACGGGTATAACGATCTTGCGACAAATAGATAGCTCCTTGCGCAACACGGATTTTCAGCATCATGGCTGACGAAACGAGTGACTTGTTGAACCACGAACAGCTTGCAATTTGCATAACATGGGTACGCAATAAACATGAGCTCCGCAAAGGTTTGATTGGTTTTCATAAATTAGAATGTGCGGATTTTTATATAACCGCACCCTTGCTCAAGGATTGTTTAACAGGAGTAATATTAATAATAATAATAATATTAATAAGGTAATTTATTTTGCGCCTAAATCCTTGGAAACCAAGCTGAGAGGCGCAACAATACAAAAGGGTTACTTAATATCAGAATCGATAAGCCATACTAAAGTCGACAAAAGAGGGATCGATACGCCATGGAGCTAAGGAGGATACGCAAGATTATAAAGGTACGTTTTTAAATGACGGCCAAATTGAGTAATATTTTCAACTGATCTAGTGCTAAAACGGAGCGTATTCCTGAGAGTTGGCGCAGCAACAGAAAATGACCTAGTTCCAATATTAGTATTGACTCTAAGAACAAAAAGTAAGTCAGAACTAGATATTCGAAGCTTTTTTTTATAGGATTGGGCAATGAATATACATATATGTGTTGGTTGCTTGCATGGAAGCGTTTGGTAGGTAATGATACAGATCTTAAAAAGTACGATATCGGACAGGAAGTCAGTGCAAAGACTTCAGAAGAGGCACTTACTGAGAAAACCGCTGAGACCGAGTCACAACCCTAGCTAAACAATTCTGTACACGGTGTAACCTAGTGATATACCATAGCCAACAGTGGCTCCTTACGACGTAGATAATTAGAATTAGAGATCCTTAAAGGCAATATTGTGAAAGTGCAGTAGTCAAGCCTATTAGTAACAAATGCTGTTGCGATAGTTTTTGCAACAGAAACAGGTAAATAACGGCGAATACGTTGTAAATCACGAATGTGATAATAACACCAGCGACTAGTTTGAGAAATATGCCGTCTAAAATTGAAATTATCATCAAAGATAAATCCGAGATTTCGTTCTGAAAGTGCAAGCGTAACATACTAGCTAAGCATAGGTGTGGTGAAAATATTTTGTCACGCTGCCTCTCCGTACCAATAATATGAAAAAAATGTTTATCAGCATTTATATTTTGTTTACTCTCAGTCATCCAAACGAAAACGTCATTAACACAATTTCTAAGCGGATCTAAGGAGCAATTAGTACTAGGCGTAGATAAATAAATATAAATTTAGGTATCATCTGCATAAAGAAGATGATTTAGATTGTGATTGTTAATAACGGAGCTGAGTAGTGTTGTGCAGAGAGTGAAAAGGAAAGGTCCGAGGACAGAACCCTGAGGAACACCACATGAAATAGTGAGAGGTGATGGAAGACAATCCACAAAAAGACAATCCTTCACTGTTTCATGCCTATGTGTTATATATGACAAAAACAACTGAAAGCTATGCCGGATACACCATACCATAAAGACAAATGATTTTTGAGAATGACGTGATCAGATGTATCAAAGGCAGGAGACAGATCAAGCAAGGTACGCGCTGTTACTTTACCTTTATCAATATTTAAAGTAATATCATTATGCACTTTTAAAAGGGCCGTTTCCGTCGAATGAAGCTGTTTGTACGCATATTGTAATTCATTAGAAAACACGTTTTGATTTAATATGAGATCCAAGGTGTTTTCTACTACTTTTTCTCAAGTATCTTGGAAATTAAACTGAGATTAAAACGGGTTTATAATTCTTAAAGTTAGCCTTAGGAAATGACGTCTTGTTGAGGAGAGGGTTTACATATGCACGTTTAAAATCGTGTGAACAAATTCCCGAACTTAGTGACAAATTTATGATATTTGTAACTGTATCAAGTAAAGAGGTAATATTTGCTTTTAACAGTATAGTTGGTAACGGATCAAGCTCACAGGACTTATTTAGAGATGCCCAGATTATTTGCTTCACTTCTTCAACTGTTGCAGGTGTGAAAGAAGAAATCATAATATTTATTTATGGAATTTTAACGTTTACACGGTTCAAAGATTGATTCGGAAATGAAGAACGAATAAAGGTAATTTGGTCCTTAAAATAATCAGAAATGTTATTAAATCGTGTTTTGGTAGTGACGGAGCAGGCTGTCTATCAAGAATGTTATTCATACAATTCCATAACTGACGAGAACTTTCCGAGTTACTGGATACCATATTTGTAAAATAATTTGGATTTGCTTTTGACAGTTGTCTATTGCAATAGAGACATTGTTTCGAATAGAGTGATCTATCCAATGGGGAACGAGATTTACGTCAAATACATTTATGGAAACGACGGCGTCGTTTAGACTGTACAATTTCAGGCGTCATCCACGTGAATAGTATTTTATGTGAAACAAATTGATTGGCAATAGGAGCATGTTTCCCAAGTAAGGCTATAAGCGCCGAACAATATTGTCCATACGAGTTATCATTTGTCGGATTTCTAAACACAGAATATCATTATTAAAAGTGATAATGTAAATATTATGTATAGGTCTCTACGAAATCTTCGTTTTGGATAGGAACGGAGATGTAAAAATGATAACATCAACAATTATAGTATGACGATCGGATAAGCCACCAGAAACTGAAAGTTTCTTAATAGTTTTGGAAGATAAACGAGTTATAAAAAAGAAAAAGCCAATGGTCATGAATGTGTGTAGAAAAAGAAACATGGAGTTGTAAATCACATTGCTAAAATTGCCATTAAATATCACGTACTCTTGGTATATTACATAAGTTAAAGCACTTCTTACCTACATGTGATCTAAAGATAATGTACAATTCGTTAATTGCGCCATATTTAAATTATAGTATTTTATTGTATGGCTTTAATTCAATATTTTTTTCGAAGTTGCACAAAAAGGCGATAAGAATTATAACCTATAGCGAATATGATTCCCATACAGAACCAAACTTCTTCAGTACTGTATAAAATCCACGTATTGGATATGTCCAAAAGAACTAACTTGCATAGAAATGAACTAACCTGAAGAAGTCTACTACAGAGTCTACTTTTACTGAGCAACCATCCGTTCATGTGGTTTTGCAATTGTATTTTGTAAAAACGTTCATCAATACTGCTTTTACCATCAACGACTCGCAAAAAAACCGTGGATTCACGTCAAATACAGGTAAATTAAAAGCGTGAATTGCGTGTTTATGCTGAACCATGACATAAGGTCATGGTCCTCCATCTCTGGAACGACATATAATTGCAATGTGATGTTTTCATTTAATTTGCCGAAAGTGATCATTTTCAGAACGATGTTTTATGCATTATTGTTCGGATCTAAGGAACCTATACATCGATATTCCCATAACTGACTCGAATTGGCAAAACAGTAATGTCGACAACCGCTTGGCACGCACGATGTCGAACTAAATGTCACTGCAAGCGCTTTTAATTTCCGAAATGGTGTTTTAAATATAAAAGTTGAGTGTGAGAGTCGGTGACATAAAAGACTAATTCTAATCACATTCAAATGTGGCATCGGTGGAAAATATTCCCACAAGTCAGACCGACTAACCGCACGGCAGGATACACAGCGACTATTAATTTGAGTCAATCAGCGGCTGATGCTTGGGCATTTAGTTCCGTACGATCTTATGTTAAGTTTGCCCACTTGTGTGAGGTTGTAAACTAATTAAAACCTGAAGAGTGTTAGTAGACGATTATCAAATCATCTACTTGGAAACCCGATCATCGTTCTTGCTCGTGGAACCGACCTCCAGAACAGTTGAGTGTTTCTACGTTTGTAGTTTATTGTTCTTGTTCGTAGTGAAAATTCCGGAACAGTTGTCTATGTCTACGTTTGTAGTTTATCGTTCTCATTCGTAGTGAAAATTCAGGAAATGTTCAGTGAATATACTTTTTAGTTTATCATTCTTGTTCGTAGTGGCAACTCCGGAGAAGTTGACTTTACATGCAACCACGTGTGATATATGTGAACAGTTGTACTCCTGCTAACTTTACCTGTGACCACGTGTGATGGATGTGAACAGTTGTGCGCCTGCAAACTTTACCTGTGACCACGTGTGATGTATGTGAACAGTTGTGCTCCTGCAAACTTTACCTGTGACCACGTGTGATGTATGTGAACAGTTGTGCTCCTGCTAACTTTACATGTGGCCATGTGTGACGTAAGTGAACATTTGTCAGCAGAGCATGAAGAAAAGGCCTGCAAATACGCAAGTGCCGAGATGTAAAATAATATGTTGCAGGCAACAGATATAACAATCTTGCGACAAATAGCTAGCTCCTTGCGCAACACGGATTATGGCTGACGAAACGAGTGACTTGTTAAACCACGAACAGCTTGCAATTTGCATAACATGAGTACGCAATAAACTTGAGTCCCGCAAAGGTTTTATTGGTTTTCATAAATTAGAATGTGCGGATTTTTATATAACCGCACCCTATCAATAAAACATTACGACTAAATCATTAGCATATATAGCAATGCCATTAAAACGAGAGCGTGACTCGATCACGTCAGTCGTACGCCAGTTTAAATACATGTGTTTTAGGTGTCTCTTGAAAGAGCTGAGAGTGTTCAGTTGTTTAATGTTCTCAGGCAAATCGTTCTACAGTATGGCCACGTGTCGGCTGAAACAACGTTCACCATAAGTTCAACTCCGTAGAACAGGTACGACGAGAAGGGACGTCTCCGTTGATTTTAAAGTACGCGTTAGTTGATGTTTCTGTACAATGTCGCTCATGTATGCCGGTGCCAATCCGCTGAGCACGTTATACGTACAGGTGTTGACCTTAAAGCGGAGCCGGTATTTCACTGGCAGCCAATGTAGTTCAAGTAGCGTTAAGAACGGTATTAGCCGCTACATGAAACCGCCCCCAGGGGCCGGTTTTATGAAGCGGCTAAGAACGTTCTTAACGCTAAGATGAGTGTCTTAGTAAACGACGTGATTTTTTAAATATAAACGAACATAGGAGTTTACGCAAACACATGACGCCGAGTAACTGCGTAAATTTCAGTACGCATCATGAAACCGGCCCTTGGTAATTAGGCGAGCAGCGCAGTTTTTTGTACGCTGCAATCGTTCAATTAGTACGTGAGGCACACCTTGCAGCTGCGCGTTTCCATAGTCCAGGCGAGATGTTACCAGTGCCTGGACTAGAATCTTACAGGCGTCATTTGTGATGTATTGCCTGACGTTGCCAATATTTCGGATGTGGTAGAAACAGGACTTGGAGATCACATTCAACTGTTTCTCCATTGTCAAGCCACTGTCCGTAATAACGCCTAGATTTCTCAAGGATTGCACAGCGTGTAGTAGTCTGCCCCCGATCATGAGGGATACGTCGTTCACATGAAGAATTCGATGTTTGGACGAAAACACAATTAGTTGTTTTTTTCTTGGTTCAGTTTTAACATGTTTCTATTCATCCACCCGCCAACATCCGCCATACAGGCTTCAAAGGCTAACCTTTCACTGGCTCAGTTCTCGTCAGGCTTGATGGATATATATGTGTGTGTGTCGTCTGAATAATAGATTATGTTTATTCACTATATATCCAACTGGATTAGTGTACATGCAGAACCGTTTCGGTCCCAACACAGATCCTTTTGGCACGCCGCAACATAGATGTGTATTAAACGAGGGTGCGGGGCCAACCGTGACACATTGCGTTCTGCCGCTAATGAAGGATCGCATCCAATCCAGGGCTTCTGCAGTCACATCAAGTGATTGTTGAAAACGCTTTAGAATTACGCCATGGTCGATGACGTTAAACGCTTTGGACAGATCCCGCAGGACCAAGACAACTACACGTTTTTGTTCAAGAGCTTCTGCGATGTCGTTCTGGACTTTCACTAGAGCTGTCTCAGTTGAGTAATTATTTCGGTACGCCGATTGGTGGATATCATTTAGACTGTTGATGTCTAGGTGATCTTTCAAACGGTGTTCTGCCACTTTCTCGAGAAGTTTCGATACATGTAGTAGGTTTGATAATTATTCAAAACTTCCCTATCCATGCCCGGCCTGTTAAGCAATGGTCTCCCAGCTGCATGAAACATACGTTCGAAACATACGGAAACAACTGACGTTGCCAACGATTTGTTGATTGATAATAGCTGTAATCAACGGCACGAAATGACCCAGACACTGCCTCAAAGATCACGTACGGAATCGTGTCTAAATCACAAGACTTGTTGGGCGATTTTGTGATTATTCGCATCACCTCGTCGTGGATGGCTGGCAGAAACCTTTGAAGCGGGATTCCATCAAACATGACGTCATCGTCCAATGCTGTTTCGTAGATGTCACTTGGGTTGCCGATATCAATGTTACGTCGGATAGTAGCGACTTTGTCCATATAAAAGTCACCGTAAGAAGTCGCTAACTGTTCGGCCGATTTAAGGATTGGTAAGATTACGTGTCCCGTGTTACCCATCAAATGTATCGTTAATTTGATCAGTTATTTCTGATCTTTCAAAAAAATAATGCCGTCAATAGCCGTACATGGTAACCCCAACTGTAGTATTTCACATTCGCAACCATCCTATGTTAAGTACTAAACCTCACACCGTGACATTACCCCCACAACAAGACTTAGGTAATTAAAATTTATGTTTCTCCCCATATAACACAAATCCCTTCTCTCTATACAGTATAACCCATCGTTAGGTTCTGAATAATTAGCTTTCACTTTCCATTCATGGTGGGATGCAACACCTAATTCAAACGGCTAATAATCTGCATCCACATTCTCTTTACCCGGGATGGTTTCAACCCGATACTGGTAAGTTTGCAACTTTAATGCCCAACGCAATAGCCGAGGATTAGTCATCTTCGCAGATTTGAGAAATGCCAATGGTTAGTGATCGGTTTGTAACATACCCTTACGTCCGTACATGTAGGAGTTGAATTTCTCAATAGCCCAGATAACCGCTAGACACACTTTCTCTACCGTTGCGTAAGAACCCTGTGCCTCGGTCAGCTTCTTACTAGCAAAAGCTACGGGAAAACATATCTCATCATGCGTTTGGAGCAACACGGTCCCTAGACCTTTATCAGATGCGTCGGTTCTGAGGATAAAATCCTTATCCCAATCCGGTAATCGAAGAACCGGTGCATTACACATGCAGGACTTCAATTCATTGAACGGTTTATTGAGCCCTCCGGACCATTTCACCACATTGGTTGCTCCTTTCTTATTATTAGTGCGTTCTGTACAAGTATGTGTTGGCAACTGTGAACGAGCCATAATAACGCCTCAAACAACGATCTAGTGAACACCTTTAGCTACCTACGCCTGCGTACAATCCTACGGCAGCCAACCAACAGTGAGATCCCCAGCAATGTCCATTTCTTTGCTATGCTCGGTTAGCAGCGCAGTCAAAGCGGGGTCCTACGAGATTCCATTAGAAATCGATCACGAAAACAAATGATTTCTTATCTCCACGTGTGTGTGTGTGTGTGTGTGTGTGTGTGTGTGTGTGTGTGTGTGTGTGTGTGTGTGTGTGTGTGTGTGTGTGTGTGTGTGTGCGCGCGCGCGCGCGCGAGCGCGCGTGTGTGTAAGACATATATATAAATTATCATTACAACAATAACAATTTTTAGCCATTCTTTTTTCATTAGGCAACTCGCACAAATATTTGCGCGCGTGTGTTGAGGAGAACTGGTTGAAGCGGGAATATAACGTATATAAGGTAAAAGGTAACTTCCTATACAGTGCAGTACGCAGTCCTCATGACTGCGTTTATGTTTATTGCTATATATGTAGGGAACACAATATTATATAATAAAAAGCCTACATGCTTGTATCTGCATAAATTGATTCAAAACCACTAAGTTTTCCTAATGTTATGATCTTTTTACTAATAGGCCGATTTCCATGTGTATTCCCGAACCAGAGCAGCCCTCGTTATGTAGATCTAACCTGCCTCCGTTTATACTAACCGTTTAGTATCTGTGTCGTGTCTTGTCTTTCATAATATAAGAAGTAATTGCCACTAACAGCAAACTATATTTTAGTCTATGCCGAGCACGATATTCTGTTCTCCAATTAAATGTTTTCCTATGAATTGAAATAGCCATTGATAAATCACATGTAGGCTCATCATTATTGTGCTGGATTATGGCGACCCTGTATATATTCTACCGAATCGCTTCATATTTTTGGTGTGCACCACAGTGGGAGAATACGGATATGAATGATATAAAAGTAGTCTACTGAATAATCATTGATATGTTGTATCTATGTTTAATTGACTAATGGCAGTAAATTTTCTTTTCCCGTGGGTGGCTCTCACGCTAGCGGTTTTGAGCCTCAGTGAGAGTCTCCCGACATAGACTAACTATTGTACAATTTGTGTTGCATTGTGTGCTTTTGTATGTTTATTGTCGAATAAATTGTTCCAATTCCAAAAAATCTTCGAAGATATTAGCTGGATATCCTGGTGAACGATAAAAGCAGATGGAATAGGCTGAGACATAAGAACCAAAAATGTCAACACGCATAGTCTCAACGCTGGAATATGAAGGAACCGAATGCACATTTTTAAATGCTCCAATAAGAGGAAAGCCGCTCCACCAGCTTTCGAAACTAACCGCAGTTGGTGAAAGAAAGAACACCCTGTAGGTGTTAGACCAGCAATACACATATGCCTCAGTAACGTTTGGTTTCAGCCAAGTTTCCGCGAGAGCAAACATATTTTTTTCAGAAAATGCCAAGCCACTTAAAGATGCTGTTTTGCCAAAATAAACCGAATATTAGTCGTGGCAAAGCAGATGTTGCCACTAAAATTTGGTCCAGGTTTGGGATTAACATCTCCTACTAAATGAAACAGCATGCCTAATTTGAACGTTGGCGCAGAATTGTGAACAACCGGCAACGGTTTCCAATTACAACAATGATGGAGACATAGTAAGCTGTAGAAATTGAGAATGAATTTAGTAGTCTAGTATAATTGGGAAATAGCACGTCAAAATGACCAGAAATTAGTGGATTGCATATAGAGAAGTCGTTGTCACTGACAGCAAATGAACTGGACAAAAAGAAAACATTTAGTAGGAATAATCATTCAATTGAAATATTTAAAACAAAACCTACATATGTATTGATAACTGGAAGACACATCCGGTATATTTTGAATAGTGGCATATAACCATGTCCCACAAATAACAGGCAACTATTAATATTCCGGAATGTTACAAACAAACTTACCAAGTTTAACAACAGTAAGTCACCCATTTATTTTATGTGTCTATTCTACGTAGAAATGCAGACTTTTAGGGGTTAAGATATAATAATTTATGCTATATAATTATAAATAATTTAGATAATAATTAGTAAGGAATGTTAAGCCCTGAGCAAAGGCTAATGCGTAAGTTTAAAGCTTAATAACATTTACAAGGATAGTAGTGTCTCGATTGTAACAACGAAGCCTAATTAATTTAATTAGAAATCGTTGAACCGGGGCCAACTCTTATGTGTGGGTATTTGCTTGTGTGCGTGCGTGCGTGCTTTTGTGCTTACGTGTGCCTATGCATGTGAGCGTGTGTGTTTCTAGGACCTAGAAGGTGGCGTTGTATACCAACACTCGCAATGAAATGTTGCAACATGGCAATGATCGCGATGGGACTATCGTGAAATGTCATTGTGCAATATTCAATATTAATGCAATCATGATCTTAATAGGAGTCTCCCATCCCACAGCAACTGTTTTGTTTCCTTTTGTTCCAAAATGTATACTGCATTCTGTTGATTGCGTATTTTCAATTGTATTGTATATTTCGCATTTCAATATTACTGTATGTGCCGGTATGTGTGTACATGTATGTAATATGTGTATATATACATAATTTGTATTTTTAATGCTGTTGTGAATGCTTATTCTGAGTGTAGTCTTAACGACTGAATACTGCGCTGTGTGAGAACTTTACAAAAATGGCGTTGACACAATATGAACATTAGAACTGTTATTGAGTTCCTGAATTACGGTCTTAACCAAAACATACAAGATAAATGGAAATGGTAGTTGGAGCCATTTCGATTCGACGGCTTCACCTATCTGCGATGGTTTTTTGAAGAATCTTCTGGGAGAGCTGATATTTTTTTAAATTAATTATTCGTCTGAAGTAATTACATATATGGTTCATTTTGGTATCCGCATATTGATGGATCTTAATTGTTTTAAGAGAAAACACATTTCGTGATACCTCACCTTATTAAAAGCAAACATGATGAGTGTGATCAGCAACAATGTTTGGGCATTTTGAAATCTTATAAATCATAAACCAGAATCTACTGATGGAAATTTGTTCTTTTAGATATGTCCAACACGTCAATGTTTACCTTGTACAGGCGTTCGTCGTTGAAGCACACCAACTTCTTCAGTACTGTGTAAAATCCACGTACTGGATATGTCCAAAAGAACTAACCTGCATATAAATGAACTATCCTGAAGAAGTCTACTACAGAGTCTACTTTTACTGAGCAACCATCCGTTCGTGTGTTTTTGCAATTGTATTTTGTAAAACGTTCATCAATACTGCATTTACCATCAACGACTCGCAAAAAAACCGTGGATTTACGTCAAATACAGGTAAATTAAAAGCGTGAATTGCGTGTTTATGCTGAACCACGACATAAGCTCATGGTCCTCCATCTCTGAAACTACATATAATTGTAATGTTATGTTTTCATTTAATTTGCAGAAAGTGATCATTTTCAGAACGATTATTATTCGGATCTAAGGAGCCTAGACATCGATATTCCCATAACTGACTCGAATTGGGAAAACAGTAGTGTCGACAACCGCTTGGCACGCACGATGTCGAACTAAATGTCACTGCAAGCGCTTTTAATTTACAAAATGGTGTTTTAAATGTAAAAGTTGAGTGTGAGAGTCGGTGACATAAAAGACTAATTCTAATCACATCCAAATGTGGCATCGGTGGAAAATATTCCCACAATTCAGACCGACTAACCGCACGGCAGGATACCCAGCGAATATTAATTTGGGTCAATCAGCGGCGGATGCTTGGGCATTTAGATCCATACGATCTTATATTAAGTTTGCCCACTTGTGTGAGGTTGTAAACTAATTAAAACCTGAAGAGTGTTAGTAGACAATTATCAAATCATCTACTTGGAAACCCGATCATCGTTCTTGCTCGTGGAACCGACCTCCAGAACAGTTGAGTATTTCTACGTTTGTAGTTTATTGTTCTTGTTCGTAGTGACAATTCCGGAACAGTTGACTATGTCTACGTTTGTAGTTTATCGTTCTTATTCGTAGTGAAAATTCCGGAAATGTTCAGTGTATATACTTTTTAGTTTATCATTCTTGTTCGTAGTGGCAACTCCGGAGAAATTGACTTTACCTGCAACCACGTGTGATATATGTGAACAGTTGTGCTCCTGCTAACTTTACCTCTGACAACATGTGACGTATATGAACAGTTGTGCTCCTGCTAACTTTACCTGTGGCCATGTGAACATTTGTCAGCAGTGCATGAAGAAAAGGCCTGCCAATACGCAAGTGCCGAGATGCAAAATAACATGTTGCAGGTAACAGATATAACAATCTTGCGACAAATAGCTAGCTCGTTGCGCAACACAGATTTTCAGCATCATGGCTGACGAAACGAGTGACTTGTTAACCCACGATTAGCTTGCAATTTGCATAACATGGGTACGCAATAAACTTGAGCCCCGCAAAGGTTTTATTGGTTTTCATAAATTAGAGTGTGCGGATTTTTCTATAACCGCACCCTTGCTCAATGATTGTTTAACAGGAGTAATATTAATAATATTAATAATAATAATAAGGTAATTTATTTTGCGCCTAAATCCTTGGAAACCAAGCTGAGAGGCGCAACAATACAAAAGGGTTAGTTAATATCAGAATCGATAAGCCATACTAAAGTCGACAAAAGAGGGATCGATATGTCATGGAGCTAAGGTGGATACGCAAGGTTATAAAGGTACGTTTTTAAATGACGGCCAAATTGAGTAATATTTTCAACTGATCTAGTACTAAAACGGAGCGTATTCGTGAGAGATTGCGCAGCTACAGAAAATGACCCAGTTCCAATATTAGTATTGACTGTAAAAACAAAAAAGTTAGTCAGAACTAGATATTCGAAGCTGGATAGGCTTTTTATATGATTGGGCAATGAATATACATATATGTGTTGGTTGCTTGCATGGAAGTGTTTGGTAGGTAATGATTCAGATCTTAAAAAGTACGATATCGGACAGGAAGTCAGTGCAAAGACTTCAGAAGAGGCACTTACTGAGAAAACCGCTGAGACCGAGTCACAACCCTAGCCAAGCAATTCTGTACACGGTGTAACCTAGTGATATACCATAGCCAACAGTGGCTCCTTACGACGTAAATAATTAGAATTAGAAATCCTTAAAGGCAATATTATGAAAGTGCAGTAGTCAAGCCTATTAGTAACAAATGCTGTTGCAATAGTTTTTGCAACAGAAACAGGCAAATAACGGCGAATACGTTGTAAATCACGAATGTGATAATAACACCATCGACAAGTTTGAGAAATATGCCGTCTAAAATAGAAATTATCATCAAAGATAACTCCGACATTTCTTTCTGAAAGTGCAAGCGTAACATACTAACTAAGCATAGGTGTGGAAAAAAAGTGTTGTCACGCTGCCTCTCCGTACCAATAATAAGATAATTTTTTTTATCAGCATTTACATTTAGTCTACTCTCAGTCATCCAAACGAAAACGTCATTAACACAATTTCTAAGCGGATCTAAGGAGCAATTAGTATTAGGTGTAGATAAATAAATATAAATTTATGTATCATCTGCATAAAGAAGATGATTTAGATTGTGACTCTTAATAACTGAGCTCAGTGGTGTTGTGCAGAGAGTGAAAAGGAAAGGTTCGAGGACAGAACCCTGAGGAACACCACATGAAATAGGGAGAGGTGATGACAGACAATCCACAAAAAGACAATCCTTCACTGTTTCATGCCTATGTGTTATATATGACAAAAACAACTGAAAGCTATGCCGGATACACCATACCATAAAGACAAAAGATTTTTTAGAATGACGTGATCAGATGTATCAAAGGCAGGAGACAGATCAAGCAAGGTACGCGCTGTTAGTTTAACTTGAACAATATTTTAAGTAATATCATTATGCACTTTTAAAAGGGCCGTTTCCGTCGAATGAAGCTGTTGGTACGCAGATTGTAATTCATTAGAAAACACGTTTTGATTTAATATGAGATCCAAGGTGTTTTCCACAACTTTTTCTCAAGTATCTTGGATAATTAAACTGAGATTGAAACGGGTTTATAATTCTTGAAGTTATCTTTAGGAAATTAGGTCTTGTTGAGGAGAGGGTTTACATATGCACGCGTATAATTATGTGGAAAAATTTCCGAACTTAGTGACAAATTTATGGTAAGATTTGCTTTTTACAGTATAGTTGGTAACGGATCAAGCTCACAGGACTTATTTGGAGATGCCCTGATTATTTGCTTCACTTCTTCAACTGTTGCAGGTGTGAAAGAAGAAATCATAATATTTATTTATGGAATATTAACGTTTACATGATTGAAAGATTGATTCGGAAGTGGAGAACGAATAAGGCTAATTTTGTTTTTAAAATAATTGAAGTTACTATCAAAGATCACTCCTAGATTCCGCACCGAGGTGCTGGCGTGATATACTGATTCAAAATACGCGTAGGGAAAAAACCATCCAGTTTACAACGCTGCATTGGAGTACCAATAATGATCAATTCAGTTTTATTTGCATTTAATTTCAACTTGCTGTCAGTCATCCAATGGAAGATATCTTGAAGGCAATCACTAAGTTGGTTAAGAGAGCGATTTGTATCCGGGGTAGCCAACGAAATGTAGATCTGAGTATCATCAACATAAAGATGATGATCTAAGTTATGTCTTTGTATAACAGAGCTTAGTGGCGTGGTGTAAAGAGTAAAAAGCAAAGGTCCAAGAACAGAACCCTGGGGAACACCAAATAAAGCCGGCAGTGCAGCTGAAAAGCAGTTCCCAATCTTTATAGTTTGGTATCTATCAGTTAGATACGAAGAAAACCAGCTTAAAGCTGTGCCAGATATGCCGTACCACTCTAATAGGCGTTCAATGAGAATGCTGTGATCAATCGTGTCAAACGCGGCAGAGAGATCTAGTAAGGTAAGTGCAATCACTCTACCATTATTAATGTTCAAGTTAATGTCATTATGAACCTTTAAGAGGGCAGTCTCTGTTGAATGAAACTGCTTATATGCCGATTGTGACACATTAGTTAAGACATTTGTGCTAATGTGAGACCTTAAACGACTTGCTACAATCTTTTCTAGTATTTTGGAAATGAAGCTGAGATTAGAAATAGGTCTATAACTATATACAATTCCATAACTGACGGGAACTTTCCGAGTTACTGGATAGCATATTTGTAAAATAATTTGGATTTGCTTTTGCCATTTATTTATTACACTAGAGACATTGTTTCGAATAGCGTGATTTATCCAACGGGGAACGAGATTTACGTTAAATACATTCAAGGAAACGACGGCGTCCTTTAGACTGTAGAATTTCAATTATCAACGACGTGAAACGTACTTTATGTGAAACAAATTTATTGGCAATAGGAGCATGTTTCCCAAGTAAGGCTTTAAGCACCGAACAATATTGTCCATACGAGTTATCGTTTGTCGGATTTCTAAACAGATCTAATTACAGAATATCATTATTAAAAGTAATAATGTAAATGTTATGTATAGGTCTCTACGAAATCTTCATTTTGGATAGGAACGGAGTTGTAAAAATGATAACATCAACAATTACAGTATGACGATCGGATAAGCCACCAGAAACTGAAAGTTTCTTAATAGTTTTGCAAGATAAACGAGTTATAAAAAGATCAAGCCAATGGTGATAAATGTGTGTAGAACAAGAAATATGCAGTTGTAAATCACATTGATAAAATTGCCATTACATATCACGAGCTCTTGGTATATTACACAAGTTAAAGCACTTCTTACCTACATTTGATCTGAAGATAATGTACAATTCGTTAAATGCGCCATATTTAAATTAAAGTATTTTATTGTAGGGCCTTAATTAAAAAAAAATCGAAATTGCAAAAAAGGCGATAAGAATCATAACCTATAGCGAATATAATTATCATACAGAACCTCTAATGAAATCACTACATTTTTCGAAAGTCGACCACATTTTCAGGCACAAATATCTGATATTTCATTTCATACACTTGTGAAAAGTAGCGTTCGTTCTTACTGTAAATCTTTATTTTAACAAAATACCATACACAATAGCCATCACACTAGGCAAAGTCATTATATCTCTATTCCGTACAGCCGTACCTTCCGAGCCAGAAAATGTATAATATACTACCTGCCAGCTCTATTCAGAAGCATGCCACCTAGAATTACGGAAAAAGTCAATACTCATAGCCTACATGGTTTCTCTTTATATCTGAAGAAATATATTTTGGATCAATGCCAAGAGACTTACACAATTGTTAATTGCTGTATATGTAGGCAACACAATATTATATAATAAAAAGCCTACATGCTTATATTTGTACAAATTTATTCGAAACCACTAAGGTTTCCTAACGTTATCATCTTTTTACTAATAGGCCGATTTCCATGTGTATTCCCGAACCAGAGCAGCCCTCGTTATGTAGATCTAACCTGCCTCCGTTTACATGTATACTAACCGTTTAGTATCTGTGTCGTGTCTTGTCTTTCATAATTTAAGAAACAATTGCGACTAACAGCAAACTATATTTTAGTCTATACCGAGCAAGGTATTCTGTTCTCCAATTAAATGTTTTCCTGTGAAATGAAATAGCCATTGATAACTCACATGTAGGCTCATCATTGTAGTGCTGTATTATGGCGACTCTGTATATATTCTACCGAATCGCTTCATATTTTTGGTGTGCACCACAGTGGGAGAATACGGATATGAATGATATAAAAGTAGTCTACTAAATAATCATTTATATGTTGTATCTATGTTTAATTGACTAATTGCAGTAAATATTCTTTTCCCGTGGGTGGCTCTCACGCTAGCGGTTTTGAGCCTTAGTGAGATTCTCCCGACATAGACTAACTATTGTAAAATGTGTGTTGCATTGTGTGCTTTTGTTTGTTTATTGTCGAATAAATTGTTCCTATTCCAAAAAATCTTCGAAGATATTAACTGGATATCCTTGTGAACGATAAAAGCAGATGGAATAGGCTGAGAAAAAAGAACCACAAATGTCAACACACATAGTCTCAACGCTGGAATATGAAGGAACCGAATGTACATTAATGTTTAAATGTTCTAATAAGAGGAAAGCCGCTCCACCAGCTTTCCCAACTAACCGTGGTTGGTGAAAGAAAGAACATCCTGTAGGTGTTAAACCAGCAATACATATATGCCGCAGTAACGATTGGTTTCAGCCAAGTTTCCGTGACAGCAAGAATATATTTTTTTAAAGCCAAGTCACCAAAAGATGCTGTCTTGCCACAAATAGATCGAATATTAGTCGTGGCAAAACAGATGTTGTGACTAATAGCTGGTCCAGGTTTGGGACTAACATATCCTGCTAAATGAAGCAGCATGCCTAATTTGAACGTTGGCGCAGAATTGTGAACAACCGGCAACGGTTTCCAATTACAACAAAGATGGAGACATAGTAAGCTGTAGAAATTGAGAATGAATTTAGTATCCTAGTGTAATTGGGAAATAGCACGTCAAAATGCTCAGAACTTAATGGATTGCATATAGAGTTGTCACTGATAGCAAATGAACTGGACAAGAAGAAAACACTCAGTAGGAATAATCATTCAATTGAAATATTTAAAACAAAACCTACACCTCTATAGATAACTGGAAGAAACATCCGACATATGTTGAATAGTGGCACATAACCATGTCCCACAAATAGCAGGCAACAATTAATATACCGGAATGTTACAAACCATCTTACCAAATGAGAAGTTTAACAACAGTAAGTCACCCATTTATGTTGTGTGTCTATTCAACGTAGAAATGCAGACTTTTAGGGGTTAAGATATAATAATATATACTATGTAATTATATATAACTTAGATAATAATTAGTAAGGGATGTTAGGGCCTGAGCAAAGGCTAAAGCGTAAGTTTAAAGCTTAATTACATTTACAAGGATAGTAGTGTCTCGTTTTTAACAATAAAGCGTAAATAGTTTAATTAAAATTCGTTGAATCGGGCCAACTCTTTTATGTGTGTGTGTATTTGTGTGTGTGTGTGTGTGTGTGTGTGTGTGTATGTGTGTGTGTGTGGGGGGGGGTGTGTGTGAGTGTGCGTGCGTGTATGTGCCTATGCATGTGAGCGTTTGTGTTTCTAGGACCTAGAAGATGGCATTGTATACCAACACTCGCAGTGAAATGTTGCAACATGGCAATGATCGCGATGCGACTATCGTAAAATGTCACTGTGCAATATTCAATATTAATGTAATCATGAAATGCGTTGATAGTCAACAAAAACGAAGACGTCAGTCTGATTCAGATCCGCCAAACGCCATTGAATAAACGGCATTGTTTTTTTTTTATAAAACAGAGAACACATTTTCCTCTGATGCGTTCAGGTGGTTGCATATAACAATAGTTTTAAATCGTTGTATATATATATATATATATATATATATATATATATGAAACATGCGAATTTACAACCATTTATAATAGTATATGACATAGCCTAATATAATTTACATGTTGATATATGACTTGCATTGTTCTCGTTGGACTCACGCCATTGTCCAACCTGACAAAGTGCTCCCTCGTCGAACCTTAGGCAAGTTCGTCAATCTACGTTCCTCCAGTTCACCTGTACGAATTAAGTGTCTGGCAACTTACAGTGGTGGATGTGTGTACGCAAAATCTTCGCGTATTCATTGCAACGTGGCTGAATGCTTCTTATGAGTGTAGTCTTAACGACTGAATACTGCGCTGTATGAGAACTTTACAAAAATGGCGTTGACACGATATGAACATTAGAACTGTTATTGAATTCCTGAATTACGGTCTTAAACAAAACATACAAGATAAATGGAAATTGTAGTTGGAGCCATTTCGATGCGACGGCTTCACATATCTCCGATGGCTTTTTGAAGAATATTCCGGGAGAGCTGATATTTTTGTATTAATTATTCGTCTGTAGTAAATACATATATGGTTAATTTTGGTATCCGCATGTCTGTATATTGATGGATCTTAATTGTTTTGAGAGAAAACACATTTCTTGATACCTCACCTTATTGAAAGCAAGCACGATGAATGTGATCATCAACACTGTTTGGTCATTTTGAAATCTTTGAAATCTTAAACCAGAATCTACTTACGCAAATTAGTTCTTTTAGACATGTCCAACACGTGAATGTTTACCTTGTTGTAGCACTCCCAACTTCTTCAGTACTGAGTAAAATCCACGTATTGGATATGTCCAAAAGAACTAACCTGCATAAAAATGAACTATCCTGAATAAGTCTACTACAGAGTCTACTTTTACTGAGCAACCATCCGTTCGTGTGCTTTTGCAATTGTATTTTGTAAAACGTTCATCAATACTGCATTTACCATCAACGACTCACAAAGAAGCCGTGGATTCACGTCAAATACAGGTAAATAAAAACGTGAATTGCGTGTTTATACTGAACCACGACGTAAGCTCATGGTACTCCATCTATGAAATAATTGCAATGTGATGTTTTCATTTAATTTGCCGAAAGTGATCATATTCAGAACGATGTTTTATGCATTAATGTTCGGATCTATGGAACCTAGACATCGATATTCCCATGACTGACTCGAATTAGGAAAACAGTAGTGTCGACAACTGCTTGGCACGCACGATGTCGAACTAAATGTCAATGCAAGCGCTTTTAATTTCCGAAATGGTGTTTTATATATATAAGTGTGTGAGTTGGTGACATAAGAGACTAATTTTCTAATCACATTGAAATGTGGCATCGGTGGAAAATATTACCTCAAGTCAGACCGACTAACCGCGCGGCAGGTTACACAGCGACAATTATCAAAGCCTCTACTTGGAAACCCTCTTGCTCGTGGAAACGACCCCCAGATCAGTTGAGTATATTTACGTTTATAGTTTATCGTTCTTGTTCGTAGTGAACATTCCGCAAACGTTGAGTGTACATACTTTTTAGTTTAGCATTCTTGTTCACAGTAGCAACTACGGAGAAGTTGAATATGTCCACGTTTACAGTTTTGTTGTGTAATACATTACTGCGTGGAATGGTGATGAGTCAGTGAAAACATTCGTGTGGCGGTGGCCACGAATTATGGTTGATGATTTAGTGGCAACAGCGACAGTGAGCGTTTCATAAGTGTCTTCACTAGACGGAATGGCATGTAGGATTTTCTTAAAATGAATTCGGTTTTCGAGGCGGACACGGTGCCTTTGAGAATGTTCGTGCGATTGAGCTGACGATCTCCCTCAGGCGGGAGTGTACAGCGAGAGAAGGAGCGAACTCGATATAGTGAGGTGTTTCAACCACTCCTAGTAGGCATGTATTCGCAGAATTGTGCGTAGGCGTCGGCAATTTCGGATGTGTGATAGCTGGTGGCTTTCATGTGGGGAAGTGACATACTCACATAGTGGTGTCATAGTAGTAAAGCAATCAAGAATTAGGGAAATGATCGTTATGGAGAGGAGTTCTAAGAGTATGTGGCTATCCGTCCCGGGCCTTGAAAAAGGTCACAGAGAGTAACAAGAAAAAAAGACCAACAGAAAGACAAAGGACAGAAACTACAGGAGCCAAGTAGTCATCCCGTACGTGGAGGGGGTCTCAGAGAGAATACATCAAATACTGAAGAAATATGGAGTAGCAACAGCCATGCGTTTCCACACCATCCCCAGCTTCGTGTTGGTACATCCGAAGGGCAAACTAGAGCTAGAAGAACAGGGCGAACTGGTGTACCAAATGCCTTGCAAGAACAGTGGCGCTGAGTACATTAGGGAGACAGGAAGACTACTCAAAACACGACTGGAGGAACAGAGAAAGGACGTAAATAACATGACAAATGAGAAAAAACATTGATGTCTACCATCAATAAATCCGCCCTTACAGACCATGCGACAACTGAAACCATGTCATAGACTGGGAGAGAGCGAAAATTGTAGACAAGGAACCCAACCGAAGAATCCGGCATATCAAGGAAGCCATCTTGATCAGGAAGACCAGAACATCCATCAACAGAGACGAGGGTAATTACGAACTGCCTCACGTGTACAATGACGTCATTCAGCGTCATCGGTACTGAATAAGTCATCGTGAGACGTTAAACGAAAGCCTCTACCAGGTAAAAATACTCTTTGGATATGAACAAATGAAAGTTTTTGATCTGAAAAAGAACTATCCTGAAGAATGTTCAGTAATCATCCAATCGACGTTGTTCCAGTTCACCTGTACGAATTGAGTGCCTGGCTATATACAGTGGTACAGTACATTGTGTGTACGCACAGTCTTCGCGCATTCGTTGCAGCGTGGCTGAATGCTTCTTCCGAATGTAGTCTTAACGACAGGATACTACGCTGTATGAGAACTTACCTTTACAAAAATGGCGTTGATATAATATGAACATTAGAACTGTTATTGAGTTCCTGAGTTACGTTCCTAAACAGAACAAACAAGATAAATTGCAATGGTAGTTGGAGCCATTTCGATGCGTCGGTTTTACCTATCTCCGATTGTTTTTTGAAGAATCTGCCGGGAGAGCTGTTTGGTATTTTTGTATTAACTATTCATCTATTGTAAATATATAACTGGTTCATTTTGGTTTCCGCATGTCTATATATTGATGTATCTTAAAGGGAATAAAAACATATATGGCTTAAATTCATATTATATTACATCCTGCTATCTATTTCCATGTCCACCAAGCAAAAAAAAATTAAAAATTCAATGAATTAGAAATTCCACATTTTATGCTGTGCATCTGGACATTTTCAAATATACGCGCTTTTCGGGATGCCGAGATGTGACGTCACATATGACTCATAGTCGCATCAGGCCGACCCTTTCCATGCATTCAGAGCATGTTTACAAGGATAGCTTTCGGGCCGAAACTAGCGTCAAAATGAGTTATTTTGCGATTTTCCGATGTAATACAAACACTACTCACCATAGAGGAACAAGCAGTTATCTTACGGTTCCACATGAATCCAATTTTATTTAAAGCAATGAATGCGAATGGGCCTACAAGTCGACTAGGTTTCGCCGAGCTTGGGCTCGGTTTTAGAATAATTATATCGGATGCAACCAACGGGAGATAATCTACACCAATAAACATACATAACAAACATATATTGTATCCAGCTACAGAAAATAACGTGTATAAGTGTATAATCTTATAATATCACTAGAATATCGATGTATGAAGGAGGAGTTGTACAATTTATCATAACAACTTAAATCAGTCAGCGAATTTCTGTCGGCCCTGCTAGTTCAGTTGGTAAAGGCGTTGGTTCCTTGGCATTTATTTTGCAATCGGGCGACGCCGGTTCAATCCCGACACCAAACCATTGATTTTCGTTAACACTTTTTTTGTTTATGTTTTCACCAAGTAATATAAACCAAATCATTTTTATACTATGATGCACTGTTTGTAAATATTGTTTTTATTTTTATAGTAATTATTTATTCGCCACAAAAATTAAAACATGTGAATTACATAACGATGTTTCTAAATTGTATTTATCCAAACAAATATAATGTAATGGATACATAATTTATTAACTGTATACATATATATATATTGTACGGCAATATATTGTAATTATAAAACAAATGGTGATCTGTCTGGATAAATACAATTTGGAAACATGCATCGTTATAAATAATTACCATAAATTCATTTTTGTGGCGAATAAATAATTACTACAACAATATTTACAAACAGTGCATCATAGTATACAAAATGATTTGGTTTATATTACTTGGTGAAAACATTATAAAAAAAAAGTGTAACGAAAATCAATGGTTTGGTGATGGGATTGAAGCGGCGTCGCCCGATTGCAAAATAAATGCCAAGGAACCAACGCTTGTACAACTCCTCCTTCATACATCGATATTCTAGTGACATTATTTAACAAGGTTTAACAAGATTTAACAAGATTGCCACCCAGAGAATTAATTCTAGGTGGCAGATGGACAAGGAAGCCATTTGGCTTATCGAGAATCCGACCCTTTTATCTATGTGTATCCTTATTTTTAAACATATTCACGCTACTAGCACCCACACAATCAGCAGGTAATCTGTTCCATTCATTTACAGTCCTTTGTGAAAATGAAAACTTTCTTATATATTATAAGATTATACACGTTACTTTCTGTAGCTGGATTCGATATATGTTTGCTATGTATGTATATTGGTGTACATTATCTCCCGTTGGTTGCATTCGATATAATTATTCTAAAAACGAGCCCAGCCTCGGCGACAGTACCGAGTCCGATACCTAGTCGACTTGTAGGCTCATTCGCATTCATTGTTTTGAATAAAATTGAATTCATGTGGAACCGTAAGATAACTGCTTGTTCCTCTATGATGACTAGTGTTTGTATTACATCGGAATAGTGCACAATAACTCATTCGGACGCTCGTTTCGACCCCAAAACTATCCTTGTAAACATGCTCTGAATGCACAGAAAGGGTCGGCCTGCTGCGAGTGTGAGTCGTATGTGACGTTACGATACCACGTGATCGCCTAGCTGATTATTATTTTTTTTTTCGCGGGGATAGCTACACAGACGGGTTTAAATTCGATTTATGCTATAAATGTATTTTTCTGTATGTGTTTAATGTTCTCGAATGTTACATACAATGTTAAACTTTGTGTACATCTGGAAAACGGATTTTAGTTAATGCCCTGTTTTTATTTCCTTTAATTATTTTAAGAGAAAACACATTTCGTGATACCCCAGCTTATTGAAAGCAAGCACGCTGAATGTGTTCAGCTACACTGTTTGATGATTTCGAAATCTTAGAAATCATAAACCAGAATCGACTTGTGCAAATGAGTTCTTTTAGATATGTCCAACACATGAATGTTTACCTTGTAGAGGTGTCTGGCGGTGTAGCACATCAACTTCTTCAGTACTTTGTAAAATCCACGTATTGGATATGTCCAAAAGAACTAATTTGCATAGAAATGAACCATCCTGAACAATGTTCAGCACTCAGAGTCTACTACAGAGTCTACTTTTACTGTGCAACCATCCGTGCATGTGCTTTTGCAATTGTATTTTATAAAACTTTCATCAATACTGCATTTACCATCGCAAAGACGCCGTGGATTCACGTTATATACAGGTAAATTAAAAGCGTGAATTGCGTGTTTATACTGAACGACGGAGGAAGTTCATCATCAATGAAACTCTATATAATTGCAACGTGATGTTTCCATTTAATTTGTTGAAAGTGATCATATTCAGAACGATGTTTTATGCTTTATTGTTTGCATCTATGGAACCTAGACATCCATATTCCCATAGCTGATTCGAATTGGGAAAACAGTGGTGTCGACGACCGCTTGGCACGCACGATGTCGAACTAAATGTCAATGGAAGCGCTTTTAATTTCCGAAATGGTGTTTTAAATATACAAGTTGAGTGTGAGAGTCGGTTACATAAGAGATTAAGGCCAATAACATTCAAATGCGGCATCGGAGGAAAATATTCACACAAGTCAGACCGAATAACCGCACGTCAGGATACACAGCGACTATTAACCATTTGAATCATTCAGCTGCGGATGCTTGGGCATTTTGTGACGTGCGATCTTATGTTAAGCCTGTCCACTTGTGTGAGGTTGTAAACTAATTAAAACCTGGAGAGTATTAGTAGACAATTATCAAATCATCTACTTGGAAACCCGATCATCGTTCTTGCTCATGGAACCGACTACCAGAAGAGTTGAGTATATCTACGTTTGTAGTTTATTGTTCTTGTTCGTAGTGAAAATTCCGGAACAGTTGTCTATGTCTACGTTTGTAGTTTATCGTTCTTGTTCGTAGTGAAAATTCCGAAAATGTTGAGTGAATATACTTTTTTAGTTTATCATACTTGTTCGTACTGGCAACTCCGGAGAAGTTGACTTTACCTGCAACCACGTGTGATATATGTGAACAGTTGTACTCCTGCTAGCTTTACCTGCGACCACGTGTGATGTATGTAAACAATTGTATGCCTGCTAACTTTACCTGCGTCCACGTGTGACGTATGTGAAAAGTTGAACTCCTGTTAATTTTACCTGCGTCCACGTGTGATGTATGTGAACAGTTGTGCTCCTGCTAACTTTACCTGTGACCACGTGTGATGTATGTGAACAGTTGTCCTCCTGCTAACTTTACCTGTCACCTCGTGTGACGTAAGTGAACATTTGTCAGCAGAGCATGAAGGAAAGGCATGCAAATACGCAAGTGCCGAGATGCAAAATAACATGTTGCAGGTAACAGATATAACAAGCTTGCGACAAATAGCTAGCTCCTTGCGCAACACGGATTTTCAGCATCATGGCTGACGAAACGAGTGACTTGTTAAACCACGAACAGCTTGCAATTTGCATAACTGGGGTACACGATAAACTTTAGCCCCGCAAAGGTTTTATTGGTTTTCATAATTAGAATGCACTGATTTTTCTACAACCGCATCCTTGATCAATGATTGTTTAACTGGAGTAATAATAATAATAATAAGGTCATTTCGTTTGCGCCTAAATCCTTGGAAATCAAGCTCATAAGCGCAACAATACAAAAGGTAGTTAATATCAGAATCGATAAGGCATACTAAAGTCGTCAACAGATGGATCGATATGCCAGGGAGCTAAGGTGGATACGCAAGATTATGAAGGTAAATGTTTAATTGACAGCGAAATTGAGTAATATTTTCAAATGATCTAGTACTAAGAGGGAGCGTATTCCTGAGACTTGGCGCAGCAACAGAAAATGTCCTAGTTCCAATATTAATATTGAATCTCTGAATAAAAAGTAAGTCAGAACTAGATGATCGATGCTGGATAGGCTTTTTTACAGGATTAGTCAATGAATATGCATATATGTGCTGGTTGCTTGCATGGAAGTGCCTGGTACGTAATGGTACAGATCTTAAAAAGTACGATATCGGACAGGAAGTCAGTGCAATGACTTCAGAAGTCTGCAGAAGGAGATAGTTCAGTTCAGGTACTGACTGAGAAAACCGCTGAGACTGAGTCACAACCCTAGCTAAGCAATTTTGTATACGGTGTAACCTAGTGATATCCTTAAGGGCAATATTGTGAAAGTGCAGTAGTCAAGCCTATTAGTAACAAGTGCTGCGATAATTTTTGTAACAGGATCAGGTAAATAACGGCGACTACGTTATAAATCACGAATGTGATAATAACAGCAGCGACAAGTTTGAGAAATAGGCTGTCTAAAATTGAAGTTATCATCAAAGATAACTCCGAGATTTCATTCCGAAAGTGCGAGCGTAACAAACATTCTAGCTATGCATAGGTGTGGGGGAAACTAATGTTGTCACTCTTCCTCTCCGTAACAATAATAAGAAAATCTGTTTTATCAGCATTTATGTTTAATCTACTCTCAGTCATCCAAACGAAAACGTCATTAACACAATTTCTGAGTGCATCTAAGGAGCAATTAGTATTAAGCGTAGATAAAGAAATATAAATGTGGGTATCATCTGCATAAAGAAGATGATTTAGTTTGTGACTGTTAATAACTGAGCACAGTGGTGTTGTGTAGAGAGTGAAAAGTAAGGGCCGAAGACAGAACACTGAGGTACACCACATGAAATAGGGAGTGCTGTTGAAAGACAATGCACATTCCTCACTGTTTCATGTCTATGTGTTAGATATGACAAAAACAACGTAACGTTATGCAGGACACACCATACTTTAAAAACAGACGATTTATTAGAATCACTTTATCAATCGTATCAATAGCAGCAGACAAATCTAGCAAGGTAAGCCCTGTTACTTTACCTTAATCCATATCTCAAGTAATATCGTTATGCACATCTAAAAGGCAGTTTCCATCGAATGAAGACGTTTTGTACGCAGATTATAATTTATTAGAAACGCCATTTGAGTTAATATGAGATCGAAGGCGTTTTCTACAACTTTTTCTTAAGTAGCTTGGAAATTAAAGTGAGATTGAAATGGATTTATAATTCTTGAAGTTATCTTTAGGAATGAGAGGGAGACATGGCAAGCTGTGGACATTTGAGACTGACTGTTGTATCCTAATGGCCAGAACTTAATTTCAACAAAGAGGGAGACACGGCGAGCTGTGGGCATTGGAGACTGACTGTTGTATCCTAATGGCCAGAACTTAATTTCAACAAAGAGGGAGACACGGCAAGCTGTGGACATTGGAGACTGAATGTTGTACCCTAATGGCCAGAACTTAATTTCAACAAAGAGGGAGACACGGCAAGCTGTGGAAATTTGAGACTGACTGTTGTATCCTAATGTAACTGGGAAATAGTACATCAAAATGACCAGAACGTAACGGTTTGCATGTAAAAAAGTCACTGTCTCTTAAAGGTTTTCACTTCGAGGCTATATTTGGCGGAGATAGATCGTAGAAATTTGTGGTGCAGAAAAGTTGATAAACAAGTGGAATTACTGATTGATAAGTATTATTCTTGCTTTAATATAATTCATAAAGTTGCAGTAAACATATATTGAGTAGCAATTGTGCTTAATGTTAGTTAGTTAAAGTATTTAGAACACCTTAGTATAGTGAGTGATAATAGGGTAACTTAGCCTTCGATAAGTTGTAAACAAGATTTAACAAACCTGATTATGTGTAGAATATATAGGAAATAAAGTAACAACCATCAAACTACTTACATAAGATAATATCTGTGTAAGCCAGTACTAGCTAGACATTTTGAATAGGTAGCATTTTTTTTTAAATTAAGCAAGGGCGATAGTGGGGCGGCGTTTCCTAAATAAATAAAGCAGCCTTATGTAACGTAATTTATTATATTTAAATTAGGTCACTACCGGTAATGTTAGCGTTCGTGATAGAACAAATAGGCGGCTGTATAATTGAAATCTGTAACATAAAGTGTGCTGTAGTACACAGGAAACAGTCTTTATAAAGATTAAGTTAGTTAAGTTATTAAATAAATTCGGATAAGGATATGGCGCCTTGCAAGCGGCAAGTCAAGGCAAAGCGTCACTTGGTGTGCGTTCACTGCCACAGCTGGGTAGATTTTGCATTGTCCGGCTGTGGGAAGTCATGGGCAGAAACCATGGAGGAAGGATTCATTTTTCAGTGCATTGGGTGTTGGAAGGTGGAGTGTCTGCAGAAGGAGATAGTTAGGTTGACAGATATTGTGAAGGTAATGGAGATGGGAATTAAAAAGGAGACAGGTCGAATGGAGAGAGACGACAGGGAGAGAGGTGAGAATACTGCAAGACTGAAGGAGAATAGCAGTAGCAGGAAAACTGAGGAAAGGAGATTGAGAGGAGGGAAGGTGATTGGAGGGGAAGAAATTGGAAAATCGACGACAGAAAGCGTGAAGGTGACAGGGGAGAAAATGACCGTAGAGAAGGAGGGAGGGAAGATGGGACGGGAGAGGAGAGAGGAAAATGAGATGGGACGAAAGAAGAAGGAACGAAAAGAAGTGAGAGCAAATGTGATAGAAGAGAAGTCGATAAAAGGGACGCTGACAGGAGGAAAGGTGACAAGAGAAAAAGCGACAGGAAAGAATGGATCGGAAGAGAATGTGACAGAAGACAAGACGACAGGGGGGAAAGACAACAACCAGACAGATGCAAACCGAAGAAGGAGCTATTCTAAGGCAGTGATTGAGGGGGCAATGAGGAAAGAGAGGGTGTTTATGGGCGACTCCATTATGAGAAAGACGGACAAGACACTGAGCAAGGGGAAGGACGTCGTTGTTTGTCTACCGGGGCTAGGATTGAACATGTAACTGACAGGGTAGAGAAGGTATTGGGGCAAGGGAGGGTCTATACTGGTACATGTAGGAACAAATAATGTTAACAGGGAGGGAACGACTGGGATAGTACAGAAGTATAGAGAGTTAGTGAGGAAGCTAAAGAAGACGAGAGTTGAACAGGTTATTTTGTCAGGAATTTTGCCAGTAATGGGAGGAACGGGGGGGGGGGGGGGGAGGCAACGTATAGAAACTGCAAGAGGATGGCGATCAATGCACTAGTTGAGCAGATGTATGAAGAAGAGGGGGTGGGATTCATAGATTTATGGGGATACTTTGTTGGGAGGGAAGATATGTACGTGAGAGATGGCCTCCATCTTAACGGAAAGGGGGCAGCAGTTTTCTCAGAGAACCTGCTGCGATCTGTTGACGGTGGGACAGGTTGCATCTATTTAAACTAGATTCGCAGGGGGGACTCACAGCAAAGCCTGACAATGGAGGCATAGATAAAGACAGCACAAATAAATCAGCAAATAACAGTCTGGAAAACTCTTCTGAAGCTGGATATAAATGTGTTTGTTTAAACGCAAGGAGTACAGTAAACAAAAGAAATAAACTAAACATTATGGTAGAAGATATTGACCCTCACATAATAGGTATAACCGAATCTTGGACCACCACCGATATATCAGATGCCGAATTGGGACTGACAGGATATGTAATGTTTAGGAAAGATAGAATAGGAAGAAAGGGAGGTGGAGTTATTTTATATATTAAAGAATCTATTCAGGCTTATGAAATAAAATTAGAAAGAGAAGCAGATTGCGAAGAAGCTGTTTGGTCTAACATAGTTACAGGAAACTCAACGTTAACAGTTGGGTTAGTTTATCGAAGTCCAAATATAAGCACAGAAGAGAATGAAAAAATACAAAAAAGCTATAAGGGAAGTAAGCAAACGGGACTGTATTATTATGGGGGATTTTAACCACGGGCATATACAATGGAAATCTGTACAGAGTATGGAGAGTGAGGACCACAAGTTTTTAGTTTTAGTTCAAGATATTTTCTTTTCTCAACATGTGCTAGAACCAAACAGGGATGAGAATATGTTAGACATAGTTTTGTCCTCACAGAATGAATTAGTTGACAATGTCAAGATACGTGAGCCACTGGGGAGTAGTGATCACAACCAGATACATTTTACCATCAAAGTAAAATCAGAAAGGAATAGTAAAAAGCAGTATAGGAGAAATTTCCACAAAGGAAGGTATAAGGACATGAGGAAATATTTAGCAAAGATAGACTGGAATAACTCACTGTGAAAAATAAGACAGCAACAGAATGCTGGAATACATTAAAGAGTGAAATTAAGTGCATAGTTGATAAATTTGTACCCTTCAAAAAACAAAGGAAACGGTCCAAAAAGAAACACTTATCGAAAGAAGCCATTAGAAAAATTAAGTATAAACAAATGATGTGGAAGTCATATAGATGTACTGGAAATGATGAAGACTACAACAGTTATAAAGAAGCACTTAACCAAGCAACAGCTGAAATTAGAAATTCAAAGAGAAGCTATGAACAACAATTAGCTAGTAATATAAAACATGACAGCAAGAGTTTTTATGCGTATGTTCGAAGCAAACAGAAAGTTCAAGATATGGTCGGTCCTCTAGAAGATATTGCTGGAAATATAATATCAGAGGGATTCTTAATGGCAGAAGACCTGAATGAGTACTTTATTTAAGTGTTCACTGCCAGTACCAGAGGCTAAGTTCAAGGGGGCAGATTCAGACTATTTAGGACAATTAATTGTAACCCCTGAAATGGTAGCGAAGAAAATAAGGGCTATGAATGATAATAAATTACCTGGAGTGGATAGGATTCCGCCCAAACTACTATTGGAAATTGTAGAACAAATTAGCGTACCGCTTGCAACAGTTTTCAATTTGTTATTAGATGAGGGAGTGGTTCCTTTAGAATGGAAAGAGGCAAATATTATACCGTTATTTAGAAAAGGTTCGAAAAACAAGTCAGAGAACTATAGACCAGTGAGTTTAACATCAGTGATTTGCAAATTATTAGAAAGACTAATTAAAGATCACATGGTGGATTTTCTTGTTAAACACAACTTGATAAACCCATCTCAACATGGATTGTTTAAAGCGAGGTCATGCTTAACAAATATGTTATGTTTTTTGGAAGACATCACTAATTGGGTAGATGAGGGATCACCAGTGGATATCGTCTACTTAGATTTTCAAAACGCTTTCGACAAAGTACCACATCAAAGATTACTGCTTAAACTAAAGACCCATGGCATAGGAAATGGTATAATAAACTGGACAGATAAATGACTGATTGACAGAAGACAACGTGTAATAGTTGATGGGGAGGCTTCAATCTGGAAATCGGTATTGAGTGGGGTACCACAGGGATCAGTACTAGGACCTATATTATTCTTAATATACTGTATATCAACGATTTGGATGATGAAATAACAAGCAAAGTGTTGAAATTTGCGTATGATACAATAGTGTTTAGAAGGATTAAAAGTGATGGATATAGACAACATTTACAAGATGATCTTGACAAGTTGATCAAATGGTCTGAAAAGTGGCAAATGCTGTTCAATTTTGGGAAATGTAAATGCCTCCACGCAGGACATGGGAACGAAGAGGTAGAATATACATTGGAGGTACTGTACTAAGTACTACTGTAAAAGAAAATAACTTAGGGTTAACCATTAGTGCTGATATGAATGTTTCAGAGCAGTGCGGAATTGCAGCTTCAAAGGGAAATCAAATCCTTGGATTAATTAGGCGAAACATAACGTATAAGAAAAAAGAGCTAATAATACCGCTGTATAAGACAATAGTTAGGCCTCATTTAGAATATTGTATTCAAGCGTGGAGGCCATATCGCAGGAAAGACATAGATATGCTAGAAAGAGTACAGAGGAGAGCAAATAAAATGATACCAAAACTGAGGGATGTTAGTTACGAAATACGCCTAAAAATGCGGCTTAACAACACTAGAGACCAGGAGATTGAGAGGAGATCAGATATAGGTGTTTAAAATAATGAATGGTTATGGAAATATTGATAGAAATATTTTTTTCTCAGTTAAGAAAGATAGAAGGACTAGAGGACATGAAGTTACAATAGCAAAGGAGCAGTGTATATTAGATATACGAAAGTTTTCATTTTCAACAAAGGACTGTAAATGAATGGAACAGATTACCTGCTGATTGTGTGGGTGCTAGTAGCGTGAATATGTTTAAAAATAAAATTGACACATACCTCAGACGGGCGGGATACACATAGATAAAAGGGTCGGACTCTCGATAAGCCAAAGGGCTTCCTTGTCCACCTGCCACCTAGAATTAATTCTCTAGGTGGCAATCTTGTTAAATCTTGTTAAATATCTGTGCAAAACAGATTCATGAGTGTTTACAAACTAAAACATGATGTAAACATATATTACATAAGAAGTTATAATATTACAATACATGTGTTACATATGCTAACACAATAACAACTACATATTTTAATTATTATGTAGGCCATATATAACATTAAAATATATATGTATGTATTTTTTAAATAAATAATTCGAAAAGGCCTGATTAAAGAGAAAGGTTTTCAGATCTCTCCTAAAAAGTCCAGAATAACGTTGGCTTCTTAGCTTTAGTGGAAGAAAGTTCCAGAGGGTGGGACCTGCACATGAAAATCAGCGTCGGCCGTACCGTGCCTGGTTAACTCTAGGAACAACCATGAGACACTGGTCAGACGAGCGTAGAATGCGACAGGGAACATATGCAAATATACGGTCAGCAAGGTACTGTGGAGTGTGTGTATGCAAAGCGCTGTGCATCAAGGTCAACAAACTGAATTCGCTGCGCCACAGGTAGCCAATGCAGCTCTTGTAGTGCCGCCGTCAAGCTGTATTGGTCACGCCGACGTAAGCAGAGGACGACACGCGCAGCTGATTGCTGGACCATCTCTAGTCGGTGAAACAAGGTTCTGATAATGCCGTACAGGACCGCGTTTTCGAAGTCGAGTCGCGATGTGACTAGCGCATGTACAAGTGATAAGCGGGAGATGTGATCGTATCCACGCTATACCACGTAGTTGGGCGTAGGAGGTCCGACAAGTACGGCCATCGATATGGTGGAGTTGAAATGTACTCCTAGGTCACGTTTGTTGGTGGAAGTGCTGACGTTGCTACCGCAGATGTTGATGGGAAGAGGCGGTGGATGTAGAACGCGGTTGTTTGTTTCTCCGAACAGTATCGTCTCTGTCATTAATTAATTAATATACTCGAGCAATCCTGCATGGAGTATCGTATTCCAATTATTTTGTGGCTTTTTACTTAATTTATTTATAAATATCTTTATTACTATTGTATGACAATATCTCAGTTTAAATGACTGTCTTGGTACTAGTATTTTAGTTTAATGATCATGACCTATGGTGTATTGTAAAGCGCCACGAACAATTTTCGAATCTGGGGCTATAACAAATTAAATGTATTATTATTATTATTATTCAACCGACACAGTTTCTAGATTAGGATATACTCTCGGGATGAAAGCAATGACACTTCTTACGTAAATGCATACACCACCGCCCTCGATTACCGAGTCTGTGACCGACGAATCTAACCAAGACTCGGCGATGCTGATCACCGCCACTTTAGTGTTGGCTGCGAGCACTCTGAAATCATCAAGTTTCGAAAGAAGACTGCGTGCGTGCAATTGCTCAAAGTTGAGACCCTTTGAATGAAAACATTCAAAGTCAAGGGGTCTCTCACTCGTTCTCTGTTCGTCGGGATTATCAGCTGTGTGCGACAGGTGGTCGTCGCCGCCATCAGGATAACGTTCCTCATCCCCGAGGGTTGCTTGCGTGGAGATCGGTGGTTGGTGGCTGATGTTGTTGTTGGCCGTGTCGGTAGCGAAGGGAGGGTGTGAAGAGAGATTGGATCGCACATATATTTAAAGAAATCACCACTGTTGCATAGCTCGTTGTATGCATCGTTTGTAAAAACACCAGCACATTTGCTGTGTGTCCGCTGGTCGCAGGAGTCACGCGAGATTGCTCTACTGCGGGCAATGTCACCATTTCCAGAACAACAACACGGGTGTCTTTGCGTGTAGATCCTCTTCTGCTCAACAGGGCCTCGACTGATGATCACATCACCGCTTTTCGTCAATAATAACAGAGTTAGATGGCGAGATGTTGTAGAAAGAATTATGCCTATTCACCAAAAATCTGCAGAATTTACAAGTTGTTCGTTTAGACATGTGATTAAGACGGACGAACTTGTGGATTGCGGATAAAACAACATCACTACTTACTTGTTGAGAGTCTGTGAAGATGTAACCTTCTGGATTAGGCGTCACAACCGTAAGTATGTTTAGCGAAGATATGTCTCTCTAGTATGCACTGTATTTGGTTAAACAATGAAAAAGAAAAGTTAATAGTGGTACCGCTACACTTCCTGATGCTATCAGCGTCTCGGAGGAGATACAGCACTTTAATATATAAATACAATACTACAACATAATGAACACAACTGACGATGAGTATAAGACTAAGCAATTTATTTCAATAATTGCACATACCAACATGTTGTGTATTGTTATCGGCCAATACGGTGGGGCCAACCTCTTTTTATACCAACAAAGTAAATGAACAACAATGAATCGATCATAAAGATAAACTTAATGGAAACAACGAGTAAGGTTTTAAAACAAGCCTTCACATTTAGAATTATAAGCCTTTTAACCAGCGCTTAATGTAATTACAGTTGGTGTTACTTTGTGTCATGCTGTAATATGATTGACTCCTCGTTTTGTATCCGATGAAAAACTAATGAAACCCTCGAGGCTGATTTAAGTGGTGAAGCGTACAAAATATACAATGCTTGCGTCGTTCGTCACGCACTTTAGGATATGGGATGTAGCCTACAAGTAGCAATGAAAGCATCCGCACCGCAACACAACCGTCGAGAGATGCAGACAATGGTCGTTCGCCACTAATGTGTTAGCGCTATTTCCGAAAGGTTAGTCAGTTGTTTGGGACACATTAATACTGTGACAGGCTGTGTCGCAAACTGAGTTCAGGTTAAGACAAATTGATCATGGAAGAATGTAGCGATCCTTATGTGTGCCAAGCCGAACAGAGCTGCCTGTATATATATATAGTACAAACGAGCCCCGGTATTTAAACACATCGACTATGCTACCACAATTTTATTGTTGCAAATATTGTGATGTATATACGCACGTGTTTATGTACGCATGTGTGCAGTGTGTCTGTGTGAATATTAGTGTGTATGGTTGTATGTGCAGGTGTAGATTTGTTCGGTTGTACGAGTGTGTATATGTGAGTTTGTCCGTTTATAAGTTTTTGCGATTATACATGCATTGCTGAAATTACTCGCAGCAAAACAGTACACAGAGATGATGATGATGATGATCTAATGAGCAATCCGCCATTATTTCCGAACGAAATATTTTCACATATCATACAAATGACACTCGCATCTGATTTGACAAAGTTAGTCACCATAAATCACGTGTCTGTAACTTCCAGGGAATTTGCAGCTCTTCACCTGACAAACCAGTTTTTTTCGACCACGCAGTTACATGTTTCGGTTACTTTACCAGAAGCTTCGAAGCTTCATTGTTATTGTAACAATACTGTGAACTTCTGAAGACTGATGTGGGAGGCCCGTCCAGGAAGTGGCTTAGCTTGTTGGTTACGAGAGTTGTTGTCGGGAAATTCCCAATTTCGACTGGCTCACTCTGGCAGTCGAGTCGTATAGGGTAACTGATATTTTTGGCGATGCAGGTGATCAGATCAAGCCATGATGATGATGATGAGAGAGAGAGAGAGAGAGAGAGAGAGAGAGAGAGAGAGAGAGAGAGAGAGAGAGAGAGAGAGAGAGAGAGAGAGAGAGAGAGAGAGAGAGAGAGAGAGAGAGAGAGAGAGAGAGAGAGAGAGAGAGAGAGAGAGAGAGAGAGAGAGAGAGAGAGAGAGAGAGAGAGAGAGAGAGAGAGAGAGAGAGAGAGAGAGAGAGAGAGAGAGAGAGAGAGAGAGAGAGAGAGAGAGAGAGAGAGAGAGAGAGAGAGAGAGAGAGAGAGAGAGAGCACATATATTGTTTGCTATTATTGTGATCATTTCCAATAATGGATAGTTCAACTTTATATGCCTAACATTTGTAGAGCAAGACCTTTTTATTATAATATGTTATATCTATTCACGTAGTTTAGTGTGCGTTAAGTTCATGATGACGGAGTCGTTTTTTTTTTTTTTTTGTGTGTCTCGTTTGACGCACGACTTGTGCAATAATAATCTCGTCACTTTGTGACCTTATTAATTTTCAGACATGAATATGCCAATAATAACAGCATCATTATTATTATTACTTAGTTTTTACACTTATTTTGTGATGCATTTTGTTCGGTTATCTGCGAATAATGACGACATTAAATTTTAGTCGTTTGTGTAATTATGTGGTCTCCATGTTGTTTTTATTTTATCTGCGAATATGATGGCAATGCCAGTTTAGGTTCTTGACGCAATTATGTCCGTAATTCTAACAATTAGACTTACAATTTAGTGATGTCAGAACATATCTCAGGGTAGTATAGTTATCAACAGTTTACGTTGAAAGAATACTACGAAATAAAATGCATTGTTTCTATCTGAGTGGAAATTGTTACTCTTTAATTTATCATAATTACGCTCAAGATCATAAGTAAAACATAATCGTAGGTTTATCATTGTAGGTATGGAAGGAGTCAGAGAGGTGATGGAGCTACTCGAAAAGTCAGTTTGCAATTTCTGTCACAATATGTTTATTTCAGGTATTGTGACTATTTTCGCGTCAAGGTGAAGGGCGACTGCGAATGTTCTGATTATAAAGTCATCTGCAGAATTGCGTAATGAACTAAATGGACGAAAGAAATCCTCGAAATCCACGTAATCCTCGAAATCGACTAATTCGACATGAAATTTCTATGTTTTTACATTATCAGTCAAAAATTATTACATTATCGAGCAGGAGCACGTTATTACGTTATCTCTCAAAAAATATTACAGTATCGGGCAGGAGGTTTACTGCATTATGGTTGATTTTATTACAGAATCGGGCACTGATTACATTATCGGTTGATTGTATTACAGTATCGGGCAATTATTACATTATCAGTCGATTAGTACAGTATCGGTTGTAAACACCGTGCATCAACAAACTGAATTCGCTGCACTACAGGTAGCCAATGCTGCTCTTGTAGTGCCGCCGTCATGCTGGGTTGGTCACGCCGACGTATGCAGAGAACGACACGCGCAGCTGATAGCTGGACAAACTAGTGTCGGTGCAACCAGGTTCCAGTAATGCCGTACTGGGCCGCGTTTCCGAAGTCGAGTCGCGACGTGACTAGCGTGTGTACAAGCGACTTGCACCCTGCAAGCGGGAGAGATGATCGTATCCACGCTATTCCACGTACACGGGTGCAGGCAGTCCGTCAAGTACAAGTATCGTGTGAGGCCGTCGTGATCGTAGAGTCGCGATGTACTCCGAGGTCACGTATGTTGGTTGAAGGGCTGACGTTGCAACCGCACATGTCGATGGGAAGAGAAGGTGTCTATGGAACACGGTTGTTTGGTGCTGCAAACAGTATCGCCTCGGTCTTCGCCTCGTTCAAAGGCAGGTAGCGCGGCGCCAGCCGTGAGAGGGCCCAAAACACTGCCCTGTGGGACTCCATGTCGTAGTCGACTGTCGCAAGAAAGATGACCGTCAACGCTGTTCGATCGGCGAGGTAAGATGCGAGTCAACGAAGTGCGTTGCCTCGCACGCCGATTCGGTCTAGTTCAGCGACAAGAATGTCATCGTCGATCGTGTCGAACGCAGCGCTGCGGTCAAGTAGAACTAGTACTGCATGCGTACGAGCATCCAGTGATCTTAACACGTCGACTTGGATACACAAAATCGTTGTCTCATCGCTGTGTGACTGGCGGTAGGCACTCTGAAAAGGATCTTCGATGCCGTTGTGGAGCTTAGCTCATCCTTTATAAATCTGTGTGACAATTGATCTAAGCCAGTCGCCTTGTTCCAGTTCATGTTGTTCAGGATCCCTAATACTTCGTTTTTGGTGACTTCGTCGCTAAAACTTCTACTGGTGACACTCAATGATCTGTACTATTCTTGGATGTGTTGCCACCTATATTTATCATTACTTGGTGGAAGTTGGTCAACCAGTGTTGAGGCTATGTTAGTAAACAAAATAAAAAAAACTTAGATACTTTTACTTTATTAAAACAAATGTTACTGTCGATATCAAGTCCTATGTTCCCTGTCTTAGTTTTACATTTAGACGAGACGAAGTTCCGAGGCTTTTTAGGATTTGCCATAATTTCTTCGCTTGTTGTTTATATTTATCAGCCTTGTTGATAATGAAATATGATTTGGCCTGTTTCTTCTTATATTGGACCAGATTCCGAAGATAAATGTATTTGCCATGCCAACTATGGTCTTTGGTCTTTTTGAATTTAGCAAACGGCCGATCTCTTTTATGAATGAGATCCAATATCTCCCCGGCAATCCATGAGGGTGTATGCTGTTTCTGAGCGATCTTAATGTCACACCGTTGATAAACAGGACTTATCTTGCATTTGCGTGTATAATATATTAATCGGTGGTCACTTATACTAACATCTAATACACCACATTGTGTTATTTTAACAGAGTCTGAAACAACGATGAGATCTAAGATGGTGGAAGTTGCACTGGTAATCCTTGTAGGCGTGTTAATAAGCTGGGTCATACCAAACATATACATATAATGGTTTAGTGATATATGCAACGAATTAGTGTTAGTCCTCAAGTGAGAATAATCAACGTTAGCATCACCCATTATGATGAATTCTTGGTTGGTGACTGAATTACACTCCATGCAGGATTGCTCGAGTAAATTAAAAAAGTCCACCTGCTTGGATGGACGGTTGTATACACCAATTAAAATAGGTTTTGTCTTAGATAAATACAGTGCAGAACAATAATAGCTTGTTTGTGACAGTGATCCAGAGAACTTATTTATATTAGTAATATTTTAGAACAACTAATTATTTATTTGATTTTATACTGCTTTATCTTAATGATTAATGTATGCATTATAGTTTATTAGTTATGTTTATTATTGTAGTTAACGTCTTACTACCATATTCCAAATATTTTGTGGCGTTTTATTTAATTTATTTATTAATATTTTTAATTTAAAAGATTGTCTTAGTACCAGTATTTTACTTTAATGATCATGACGTATGTTGTATTGTAAAGCGCCATGAACAATTTTGGATCTGGGGCGATCACAAATTAAGTGTATTATTATTATTATTATTTAGCCCACACACTTTATAGATTAGTACATACATCGTATCTCGGGTTCAAAGCAATGACACTTCTTATGTAAATGGATACACCACCGCCCTCGCGATTCCAGTCGCGCCGGAGAACAGCATAGTCAGTAATTTCGATTATCGAGTCTGTGACCAACGAACCTAACCAAGACTCGGTGACACCGATCTCCGCCACTTTAGTGTTGGCTGCGAGAACTCTTAAATCGTCAAGTTTCGGCAGAAGACTGCGTGAGTTCAAATCCACAAAGCTGAGATCCTGTTAATATAAACATTCAAAATCAAGGGGTCTCACACTCGTTTAATGTTCGTCAGGGTCATCCGCAGTGTGCGACAGGTGGTCGTCGCCATCAGGATAACGTTCCTCATCCCCAGGGGTTGCTAGCGGGAAGATCGGTGGTTGGTGGCAGATGTTGCTGTTGGCTGTGTCTTTAGCAAAGGGACGATGTGAAGTGAGATTTTATCGTACAGATAATTAAAGAAATCATCGCTGTTGCATAGCTCGTCGTATGCATCATTTGTAAAAATGATGTCACGCGAGATTGCTCTATTGCGGGCAGTAACACCATTGCCACAACGACAACACGAGAGTCTGGGCGTGTAGATTCTCTTCTGCTCAGCAGAGACTCGATTGATGATCAAGTCGCCGCTTTTCGTCAGTAATAACAGGGTTAGGTTGACGGCGAGATGTTGCAGAAAGAATTCTCGTTATTCACCGAAAGTCTGCATAGTTTGGAAAGTGTTCGTTTAGACATATGATTAAGGCGGTCGAACTTGCGGATTGCGAATAAAACAATATCACTGCTTACTTGAATAGAGTCTGTGAATGTCTAGCTTTCTAGATCAGGCGTCAAAACCGTGTATAATGTTCTTATGTTTATCGAAGATATGTCTTTCTGGTACGCACTGTATTTAGTAAAAAAATGAAGAAGAACAATTAATAGTGACACCGCTACACTTTCCGATGCCATCAGCGTCTCGGACGAGAAACAGTCGTCCAACGTTACCACATTAATATAAAATATAACACTACAACTTACTGAAAAAAACTGACGATGAGTTTAAGACTTAGCAATTTGTTTCAATAATTGCACATACCATCATGTTAGGTACTGTTATCGGCCAAAATGGTAGGGCCAACCTCTTTTTATACCAACAAAATAAACGAACAACAATGAATTGATCATAAAGAGAAAATGAATGGAAACAACAAGTTGGGTTTAAAAAAAACCGTCGCATTTAGAATATTACGCCTATTAGCCAGCGCTTAATATATTTACAGCTGGTGTTCCTTTGTGGCATGCTGTAATTTGTCTGACTACTGGTTTTATCTGAGATGAACAACTAATAAAACCCTCGAGGCTGAGTTAAGTGGTGAAGCGGACAAAACGTACAATGCTTGCGTCGTTTCGTCACGGACTTCAGGATATGGGATGTAGCCTACAAGTAACAATGAAAGCATCCATACCGCAACACAACCGTCGAGAGATGTAGACAATGGTCGTTCACTTCAGGATATGGGATGCAGCCTACAAGTAACAATGACAGCATCCATACCGCAACACAACCGTCGAGAGATGTAGACAATGGTCGTTCACTTCAGGATATGGGATGCAGCCTACAAGTAACAATGAAAGCATCCATACCGCAACACAACCGGCGAGATATGTAGACAATGGTCGTTCACTTCAGGATATGGGATGTAGCCTACAAGTAACAATGAAAGCATCCACACCGCAACACAACCGTCGAGAGATGTAGACAATGGTCGTTCACTTCAGGATATGGGATGCAGCCTACAAGTAACAATGAAAGCATCCATACCGCAACACAACCGTCGAGATATGTAGACAATGGTCGTTCACTTCAGGATATGGGATGCAGCCTACAAGTAACAATGAAACCATCCATACCGCAACACAACCGTCGAGAGATGTAGACAATGGTCGTTCACTTCAGGATATGGGATGTAGCCTACAAGTAGCAATGAAAGCATCCACACCGCAACACAACCGTCGAGAGATATAGACAATGGTCGTTCACTTCAGGATATGGGATGCAGCCTACAAGTAACAATGAAAGCATCCACACCGCAACACAACCGTCGAGAGATGTAGACAATGGTCGTTCACTTCAGGATGTGGGATGCAGCCTACAAGTAACAATGAAAGCATCCACACCGCAACACAACCGTCGAGAGATGTAGACAATGGTCGTTCACTTCAGGATATGGGATGTAGCCTACAAGTAACAATGAAAGCATCCACACCGCAACACAACCGTCGAGAGATGTAGACAATGGTCGTTCACTTCAGGATATGGGATGTAGCCTACAAGTAACACTGAAAGCATCCACACCGCAACACAACCGTCGAGAGATGTAGACAATGGTCGTTCACTTCAGGATATGGGATGTAGCCTACAAGTAACAATGAAAGCATCCACACCGCAACACAACCGTCGAGAGATGTAGACAATGGTCGTTCACTTCAGGATATGGAATGTAGCCTACAAGTAACAATGAAAGCTTCCACACCGCAACACAAACGTTGAGAGATGTAGACAATGGTCGTTCACTTCAGGATATGGGATGTAGCCTACAAGTAACAATGAAAGCATCCACACCGCAACACAACTGTCGAGAGATGTAGACAATGGTTCGCCATTAATGTGTTCGCGCAATTTCCGAAAGGTTAGTCAGTTGTTTGGGACACATTAAAACTGTGACAGGCTCTGTAGCAAACTGAGTTCAAGCTGACACAAATTAATCGTGGAAGAGTGTAGAGATTTTTATATGTGCCAAACCGAACAGCGCTGGCTGGCTGAGAAGATAACACAAACGCGCCCCTGTATTTTACCACATCGAAGATGCTATCAAAATGTTATTGTTGCAAATATGGTCATCCGTATGCGCACTTGTTTAAGTACGCACGTGTTTACGTACGCACGTGTTTATGTACGCACGTGTTTACGTACGCACGTGTTTATGTACGCACGTGTTTATGTACGCACGTGTTTATGTAATCATGTGTTTTTTGTACGCATGTGTTTATGTACGCATGTGTGCAGTTGTCATCACTAGGGGCACTTTCGGCGTCAGCTGTGAGGATGGAATTGAGCAGATTCCTTGGGCCCGTATGTTCTTTAGACGCTTGAGGGCGGTAGCAACCTCTTGTCTGGTTACTGGGTCGATGTTGCAGTTGTCATCACTAGGGGCACTTTCGGCGTCAGCTGTGAGGATGGGGTCCGGTGGGTGGCATGGTTTGTTCAGCAGGTCATCGAAATGTTCTTTCCATCGGCCTAAGCAGTCATTGATGTTTATGAGTTTGGTTCCATCAAGCGCTTGCATAGTGGTGGATTGGTTTGTGAGTCCTAATCGGCATATCCTTAGCTCGCGATATATCGTTTGAGAATTCAATGCGGAATTTGTCAACTACGGCGGCGTTTTGAAGACCATCGGTGGCGAAGTGTTTTGTTGTTAGTTCATGGCGACAGGCTTTCGTGCGCAGGTGGAGAGTGAAAGCAAGGAGTCTGTGATCAGTCAACCCAATTTCGGCGCTACTGTAGACTGCAGGATTGCATGCTGGATAGCTAGCGGCGAGAAATCAGTACACGGTCAAGAACTTTATGTGTGATACCATCTTTGCTGTAACATGTAAGCTGGAGGATTATTTTACAAGGGAACCAGGAGCTGCCAATGAATAGATCGGACGAAGCACAGAAGTCGAGCAGACAGAGCCGAGAATTCCGCGGTGGGCGATGCGATCTGAATCTATTGAAACGTTAAAGTTTCCAATAACATGGCGGCTGATCCGGGTGAAGTTGGGAATGAGATCGTCATAGAACTGATCCTTTGTAGCGTCAACATTCATCTCAGTTGGCGAATAGCCGACAATGATTGACATGTGTCACGCGATGTGGAAACAACGGGCGGAGAGAGGATGAGGCAAGGCGGCATTCCAGGTGGTGAGACCTTTTAAAGATTGGTATCCATGACCAATCCAGACTAATGTTGTCCATCAGTTCTGCCAAACCAGATATAGTTGTAGCCACCACAAAGGGTTTCTCCTGAGTCACAGAGACGTGTTTCCGGTAGTCCAGAGTGGTTGATTCTAAGGTTGCTTAGTTCGCGTAATAGAAGCGGCAGGGCAACACTATTGTTCAATGTCAGAATGTTCCATGTTGAGCATCGGATGCTGTGTCGAAAGATGATTTTATTTGGGGCTGAGCTTAATCGTGGTCCAGTTCGGTCCAGGGGTCGTTGTCCGTTTGTCGTCCGTGTTGGTATATCAAGATAACTTTTCGTAGTAGGTAGTGATTCATCAGGCCGGTTTAGTAACCCTGCGCCGACTAGTTGACTGGAAGGTTCGCTTCCTGTATCGTGTCAAAGTGCCAATGTTTGCGCCGAGTGGCTGCACCTATTAAGGCTCTGCCTTTCAATGTTGATTTTGAATAGTCTCAGACGTTTTGCAGTACTGTAACTTCACGCACAGTTTTATTAATGTACAAAGACTCTACTTGACTGCTGGTTCGGCACGTGTTTACGACATTTTATACGTTTTGACTACATTTCCTGTGATACTGTCATACTGATTCGGTCAGCCGTGACCGCTGAAGCCAGAACAATATGCCGACCAAGCATGACCACATGACACTACAGCAGCAGTAGAACACAGCATGATAAGATACACTGCCAGTCAATTGCTTTGTTTCCCTTTCCTGTGATTTACTCGTGAACGCCAGTACATGGAGGACACTAGTCAATCACGGCATTGCCGCCAGGTTGTCTACGAGACGCGGCTGCCGAGGCGGCGCTTTGAAAAAACGTGCGATTGAACTTGTGTTTGGACATCGACCATACCACGGCCGGCCAGGCACACGCCATTGTAACAACAATTTAAGACACATACGCATAGAACAATGGGACTCGCCGACTCCACACAATACTTCATCGGTCAAAGGGACTCGCTCACTCCACACAATACTCCATCGGTCAAAGGGACTCGCCGACTCCACACAATACTCCATCGGTCAAAGGGACTCGCTCACTCCACACAATACTCCATCGGTCAAAGGGACTCGCTCACTCCACACAATACTCCATCGGTCAAAGGGACTCGCTTACTCCACACAATACTCCATCGGTGAAAGGGGCTGTGCGAAATGCTTGACGCAACGCCAGATCACCCGTTATATTGGGCTTCGTCAACGTCTGTTCCATTCGCAATAAAACATACGTTTTTATTGAGCACGTCCTTGACGCCAACCTTGGTCTCGTGGCAACTACCGATACTTGGCTCTGAAAGGGAGATAAGGACACGAAATCTGTGAAAGATTCAACACCGATCAGCTACAATTTCGTCCATGTGCCGAGAAAGAACCGGCGAGGGGGTGGCATTGGCTTCTTATACAGATCGATCTTTAAAGTTACCGTCAACAACAACAAACAACCGATGCAATCATTCGAATTGATGGACATCGATGTCATGTCGCCCGCTAGCTTTATCAAGCTGATCATTATATATCGCCCACCTTGGTCAAGCAAAAACAAACTCTCTCATGCCGTCTTTCTTGCCGAGTTTGCATCCTTCGTTGTAGGTTACGCCATGATGTCGTGCCGTTTCAAGATGATCAGAGACTTCAACATTCGCTGGGACAGACCGTTCGACTGCAATGTGAAGCATTTCATCGAGATAATTGAGGCCGTTAACGTAATCCAACACGTTCATGAGCCTACACACATCGATGGCTACACTATTTTTGGATCGAATGCGTTATCGACATCTTAAAGCCATGTGTCCCTATATATAGGAAACAAATAACGTTTCGGAAATACACGAGCATCAACAAGCCGGCGTTTCGCGACGACATTGCAGCGACGACATTAGTCGCAATGTCCACTGCCAGATGAACTTATCAGTATATACAACACCGTGTTGTCCGACCTGTCCAGAAACTCGCACCCTTACTGTCACGTCGTGTAGCTGTCCACCCACTGGTGCCTTAGTACAACGAGAAGCTGGCCGACGCCAAGAGAACACGACGACAACTCGAACGAAAATGGCGATGCACATCCCTTACTGTACATCGCGAGATATACAAGGCACAATGCGCATACGTCAAGAAACTAATCAACACTGCAAGGTCGGACTACTTTGCATTCGAACTTGACCAATGCGGTAGCAATTAAAGACGACTGTACCGCTTAATGAATGGGCTTCTGAGGCGACGGAAATCCGTTCACTTACCACAAAACGACAACACCCAAGAACTCGTTTCGGACGGACGGATTAGCGCCAATTCTGACGCAACTGATTAATGCATCTATAATAGACGGTGTCTAAAACATGCCGACGTCACCCTGTTACTAAAGAAGCCTAATCTAGACGTTGACAACATGACACAATACAGATCCGTCTCGAATCTCCCTTTTGTCTCCCCGTTGTTTGAGAGACAGGTTGCACGGTGCCTACTCGATCACGCAACTGCGAACGACCTACTCGACCGGAACCAATCGGCCTATCGACCATACCACTCAACTGAAACTGCTCTAGTGCTTGTACAGAATGACATTCTTCAGGCATCAGACCGGCGGTGCGGGGTGGTACTCGTACTACTCGATATGTCTGCCGCATTCGTCGACTACGACATTCTGATCTCGCGTCTAGAAAAACGCATCGGTGTGACTGGCTCCGCGCTTGAATGGGTCCGCTCATACTTGACCGATCGAACACAATCCGTGATAATACTAGGCGGTGCGTGGGTGGGTCGGAATTGGAGATGTGGATTTTGGTGGGTAACATACACAGTGCACGCATCAATGACCACAATAATTGACTAAGCCAATGCAATGCTGTACGGAGCATCACACCGTTTACTCCATCGCCTTCAGTCGGCGGCCAGAGCCGTCTTACGAATTCCGTGAGGTAATCGTCAAAGCATCACGGCAGCACTGAGACGCCTGCACTGGGTGCCGGTGAAGTGGCGTATTCAGTAGAAGTTACTTGTGTTAGTATTCTCCGTCCTCCATGACCGGACGCCGGTCCATCTCGCCTTACGTCTCGCACCCGCTACTAACTGTTCCACTGCATGGCCTTGAATGGTACGAGCGACGTTCATTCTCGTAGCAAGGACTTACCGTCTGGAATGCGCTGCCTGAATATGTACGGCTAACCCAGAGCATGGACACATTTAAAACTAATCCTAAAGCATACAACTATAACTCGCTTTTAACGTTTAGTGTTCATACGTCGTCTAATTATAATCGAGTTTGTGGATGTGGGTAGAATAGGACGCACTACCTATATATTTTTAAAATACCACATATATATGTCAAAATCCTCACCTTTTATGAGGTAAATGTGTTGTTCGGAACGTAAGACGTACTGTGCGCGTTATGATTAAAGGGATTCTTTGTAAGCTAATATACATTCGAGGTGTACCGTTTCAAAACGTATTAATTTCCCATAAGTGTTTTCTCTGCTACTTATGTCTTGCATGTTTATGCATACTTTGGGTGTTATCTGCGCAAAAAGCTGATAAACAATTCTGTTTACGCGAATCATATTGAGCTTGTTGCCACGTGGATGACTAATTCTGCAGCCCGAATATAATGAATATTCATGCACACGCAGTGAACCACACGCACACCGTTGACGTCACACACACATCTAACATATCTGGTTTCGTGGTGAGTTGATTCAAGCAATGGCATTGTAAATAAGCAATTTGTAAACATATGCATATTGACAGCTATTTTTATAAGTGTAGGAAGAGTATGCATTGTTTAGTTATCCTGCTTCCCAATGCCGTCAGCCGAGTAATGTTTCAATTAAGTAGAATTATAACGTCCGCCGACGCGGACGGCAGCAGTCGGTGTCAGCTGCCGCTGGGACTGTCACTGAGTCTGTCAAGCCTCTATTACAATAACTAGCCTAGCCCTAGGCAAGGGTCTCGCCTTGCTAGTTAATAAAACTGCAATTTCCAGTATTTGACATGCAGTGAACGAAAATGCACAGTAAAATATCAGTACATGCAACCATAACAAGAGGATTAAACTGGTGGTGGATGTAATTTTTTGGCTAAATGTAGGTTTTGGGTATGTGTGTCTATGGGTCTTGCCTTTCAAAATTCCAGTCAGCCGTTTTTGAAAAGTCCCCGTTTCCCCACTTATTTGAACCGAAACATAAAAAGTTAGATTCGTACGTTCACAGACTGTTTTTAATGATACAGCTACGATTGTTAGTAAACCTGGCTGGCATGTCATCATTCAATGTAAACGTATTAGGTTTGTTAAAAAGTACACAATACCATGTTGCCACGGAATTTTGCGATGCACGAATTTTGGACACCAGCAGATGTGCACTCTAGTATACATAAGTTTTTACCCATGAATATATTTAAAAAATATAATAATAGATCAGATCAAATTGTGCTGCTTCATGTGAATAGCACTTTTGATAATAATAATAGTACTCGCTAAAAATATTAAACATTTATTTTTGACATGTTACTTTATGGTTACTGTACACTTTTCACGATAATGGCCCATATGTATAATTATATACAAAATTAAGTATTAGAGCAAGAATAAAGGAAAATATACAGTGCACTCTGGATAAGGTCGAACTTCCAGGGACCCATGACAATACTGATAAGTGGAATTTCTGATAACTAGACCTTTGCCCTGGACCGAGGAAAAGATTTACTTAACTTAGCAAAAATGCACTTATGTGAGTTCGAGTTATCTGGAGTGCGCTGTATATGACCAATGCATAAAGGTAATTATGTAGAAGCAAATTAAAAGTTGGCCAAATTAACCCAATATCTAAACAGAATTAATATGTACAGTGTTGAGTTAGTTAACTCATATTTAGCCTCAGTTTCCTAAATTCAACTTTGTTTATTTGCAGGAACTTTGGAAATAGCTGAGCTGATGGAAAGAGGAAATTGTAGAGCTCTACTTAACAGTGCCATTAATTGGACAATGGATCACCTGACATAAGATGATGTCTGACTCTGTTCTGTAACAATTCTGTTCTGTGCAACATCTACCGGGAAGTTGTACCTCACTTCGAGTTTAAAATGGATGTGTGCATCTGATAGTTTTGCGTATCAAAATGCATAGCAGTGCTATTAATAGGACAATATGTTAACTGACACAGTAGTGAAGAAGATGTCTGACTTTGTTCTGCTACATTAGTTCCATGTGGCTTCTTCTGGGAATATGTACATCACTACATGTTTCAAATGGATTTGTGCAATCGATCGATTTGTGCATCCAAATGCCCATCATCCCGTCATTATGTTGCAAAGTAGGAGTACATAATAACATTTATGCTTTCTTATGCTCATCACGTTTGGATTGTGTTCTACAGCATATTCTTCAAAATTTGTTGAAACAAGTTTGTGTTAAGTGAACTATACTGGGAGTAGTGTATAAAAAGGTGTCGACAATGTTACTTTTACAATAATTTTGAAAATTCATAAAATATAAAATGTTCCACAACATTCAAAATGTTTTAGGGATCTTCTTGAGCTAAATACACCAATGATGACTGAAAACAATGTTTTAAAATATGCGTTACTTTTAAAGTTTTATAATTTGATAACTTTATTTCCATCATACAATGGCCATTTTATTTGTTATCGAAACGGGAGTTCGACAGAAACAAATTCAATATATTTTACTCTAACTGATGGGCAGAATGAAATAATTATTGCACTCCCAGTACAAAAATAAAACATGTTTTTACACTGATGCAATATATTTTAATATTTTGTCGACAATAATGTTATGCTCTTTATAGATCTACATTTTTCAAACTAAAATTAAACCTTATATAGATAGGAAAGTACATAACCACCTATACTATTCTAATACCGTAGATTACTTCAGTGATGTGTAATGTATTCATAATGCTTATGGAAATAGCAGCTGGATTTATGGTGCAAATAAAATGGTTTCATTATTGAATGTTTCTCGGCTTCAGTAGGTTTCTGTTATCTAAACGTTTCCTTAAAACTTCAATTCAAAATGTATAGCCAGATGTACCTAGTGAAAAAGGAACATGATATTACCATAGTTTTTATATACCAACAAAAACAATGCCAGTCATTCAATATGACATCGACGTCGCCATCGCCATCGGCGGCTTCGTGCATGGAGAGGTGGTGTTTTTTCTTTTAAATCAATCTGTCTGTTATGAACTGTCGCTATGTACATTCTCCGTTTATTCTATATATTTTCCTTCTTTTCTTTGCTGAATCTGTGACATAAACCACGTTTCATTTTGATAATTTTATCGGTCACGACTCATTCTCATGGCGGTGGGTAATCCATATACACATATGTTGATGACGTATTTCTTGCATATATTAACTCGGCGTAGCTAATCGAAGTCTGACGGACAGTCCCGAATATTCATGAGTATGCTTTATACGGATCGTGAAGGTGGGCCCAAAGTAGAAACTCCGCGTACGCGGAGTTATTTTTTAGATAAATTGTCCGGGTTATTAGTGATTAATAACACATGATTCTAATGAAATAAAGGCATAGAATTACATGAAATAATCATATTAACAGGAATACCTAATAATTGCCTACATTACAAAGAGATTAACATTCCCAAAGAATCCCTTTAAAACGTAACCTAACAATTAACGCGCATAGCAAATATTCCGGGAAAACGGTCCCTGCGTCATGGACTTGGCAACATGACGTAGATGCTGACACAATAATATGCTTATGTCTATCCTCGTGCCAACAGCATAACGATACTATTTTGCAATTCTACACTATCACAACCAGGACTTATCGATAGACATGACGCTCTCCGACCTCTATTCCTTTGAACAAACAACAAATATCTGAGAGAGCGTTATTGTTTTTATGGAACGATGGTCTGTATTTTGTAACATTCTGTAAATATTACCATCATGACTGTCAAATCAAGGCATCCCGTCAGGTGACAGGCATTTTTGCTTGTACAACTAATAAAGAATTAGTTTAATTGTTTATTAATTTATATTTATGGTACCTGATTATTAAATTTTACATTATTTTTTATTTGAATGCAACTTCCAATGTTTATTTATTCACTTAGCCATTTACCTACAAATGACACTTTACATTTTATACAAATACATATGTGTGATAAAGTTTCTCTAGTTAAATATACCGATCTTAGGGATTCTTATTTACTTTATTGTATTATTATATTTATTCTTTAACATATCAGTTGGCTGTTGGAGGCACTGTTGAACAGAGACATACTTTGGATTATAGTGCATACATATACTGTTTATTTATGATTAGCAGAGCGTCTAACAAATAATACATTTTTAATTGGAATGTGCATGCCCTGCTTGTATGCCAATTATTTATCAGGCAGTTCTGAAATGTTACAGAAAATAGCACTAACATATATTTTCCCTGGCATACTTTATGCTGAGATACTCAACTGTTCTGGTGTGTACACCTCGACAGAAAGACGGAACTGTCTGTTTGAGAAACATTTCAATAAGATGAAAGTTAGCACACATAGATTAAATCTTCTGATACCTAATCAATGAAATATCAATTGTTTTACAAACTTGTGTAATATGTACACAATGCCAGTAACTCGGACGAACATACAGTGAATCTATTTAATACCATGGGGATTACGCAATTGGCAACCTTACGTATACTAAAGGACAATAAGAAGATTTCATTACAAGTGTACGATTTTAATGCATTATTTTACAAACTATATTATAATATGAATCAACCTCGGCTGAGCTGCTAAAATGCTGTCCACGGAATGTTATGAGTTGACCGAGGCTGGTCACCGGAATGAAAGGGTTTGACCCAGGCTGGTCAACGGAATGGAAGGGGTTGACCGAGGCTGGTCACCGGAATGGAAGGGGTTGACCGAGGCTGGTCACCGGAATGGAAGGTTTTGACCGAGGCTGGTCACCGTAATTAAATGGTTTGACCCAGGCTGGTCAACGGAATGGAAGGGGTTGACCGAGGCTGGTCACCGGAATGGAAGGGGTTGACCGAGGCTGGTCACCGGAATGGAAGGTTTTGACCGAGGCTGGTCACCGGAATGGAAGGGGTTGACCGAGGCTGGTCAGCGGAATGGTAGGGGTTGACTTACGGTGATCCCAGAAAGGTACGTGTGATATCACGTGTTGTTCGGCAATATTGTTGAAAAAGTGTTGTCCCATTTGTTTGTCTACTGATGTTCACATCATGAGTGCAACCATTTTGTGTTTTTTTATTACAGAATGTTTCCTATGAGGTGTTCAGCAGACCCAAGTGTAAAGACGGAAGCGTCAAATCGTCCGTCGCAGACAGACGTCGGGGAGTCTGGAGTGAAGCAGATCACTGCAACAGATTCCCACCCGGATACAGCCACGAATGCCGCTAATTGTGGACCGGAAACCGACAAGAGTATGGCTGCTACCGAGCTACTGAGGCGGGAGACGGGGGAGACGGGGGAGACGGGGGAGACGGGGGAGACGGGGGAGACGGGGGAGACGGGGGAGACGGGGGAGACGGGGGAGACGGGGGAGACGGGGGAGGAGTTGGGTCGGGGGATGCGTGTGTTAAATCAGGAGATACGGCAGCAGATGCGTGGGATGCGGCAAGAGATGCAGCAAGAGATGGGACTGGAGATTCGCGAGTTTGGGCAGAAGATCGGAGATGAAATGGTGCAGGAGATGGGGCGGAAGTTGCACGTGTTGGGACAGGAGATGGGGCTCGGAATGCGGGAGATGCGTCAAGAGACGAGAGAGATGAAGGATATGTGGCTGAAGATTGGGAGCGAGATGAAGGACATGCGGCTGGAAATGAGGAACGAGATGAGTGAGTTGAGGGAGGAGATGGGGAGCGAGGTGAATGAGATGGGGCAGAAGATGCTGCAGGAGACGGGTGCGCTGCGGCAGGAGGTGATGGGTATGTTTACGGCGGTGCCGTCGAATGTGACAAACGTTGGTGCAGCTTCTGCGTCATCGAGTAATCTGGCGATTGCCCCGACTGCTTTCGCAACAGTGGAGAGTCTGCCCGAAGTAGCCACTGACCCCTCCGACACAGGTAAGTGCCGTCTTTTAATGCTTTGTTTCAGTTAGTGTTATTTTCCCCACCACAAACCAACAGTGTCTAGTGTCATCTATAGTCTGGAATAATGAATGCTTTATTTTGCAATTGAATGATACTAAAATAAATAAATGAAAAATGAAAGACACATATACAATATTTGCAATTGCTGGTTGGCAGCGACAATGACAATTCTTTGTGTGTATATATATATATATATATATATACAAAACAACTGTCATTGGTCGCTGCCAACCGCTGATAATGGTAGATCGGTTGCTATAACACAGATACACCGTGCAAATAATAACCATAAACGGACAACAAATAAATTTTCATCAATAATAAGTAACAATAATTATGACAACGTAGAGCGTACGAAGAAAGAAACACCAATGAATTTTCAATTATAAGGGGTATATAGTGCTAAATACGATTTATTTATACATATGTAGAAAAAATGATATATTCCAGAAGAACAAACCCATTTATAAGCTTCTTTATATTCAGCAGTATTCTTATAAACAGCCTAAGAATAAAATAAAAATTACAAAACCAGTGGTAACACTTTTAATATGTTTAGTGTAGTATTTCCGTACCTGTTTTAGGACACACGACTTTAAAGAAAATATAAAACTGGTACTGTTAAGTTTGTTATGAATATCAAGTGAACTGTTATTCTGTACTAACGGCCCTCGATATAATGGAAGTTTGATGACCGTAGCGTAGAACTGCTGATTTATCGAATATGGCTAAGTTGCCTTGCGTCATGACTGTGAATGTCATAGACGTCGTATCGATCCCGACTCGACATTAATGCCGGGCGGCCCAGAGGGTCTACCCGGCATACCCGGCATTCTACACGGCATCCGAGGGGGCCCGCTTACAGTTAAGACTCGAAACCGTAGAGTCGTCGAAAGCAACCCTCGTGTGACTGTCTTCGGATGGACATTATTTAATCCATGTGCAACTGTAAAGAACATTTCCCTCACTTGATTTGGTACTGATTGGTTTTTGATCCTACAGCTAATTCCTACACAGATTTTTCTATTTCAAAAACATTCATTCAGGCACCGCGCTTTATTATTATTTTATTTTATCCAGAGGGTATATGTTCGGATCAATGTGTAGGTCTGGGAGCGTAACCAAATTCCGCTCTCTTGTATGATTCATATGAAAATGCATGCCCGCAAGCAGATGCATTATAGACGCAACGTCACCGCAAACAATTTCCAATGGCACCCCCACCGCCACCCCTTCTTCCGATGCCAGTCCGATAGACAGGAGCTGGGGTTCCGGCCGAAACTCTCACACTTGACACAAATTCACCAAAATGCTTTCCGTCACAACGCACCCCGAACAAGTATCCATGCTATGGTACTGCAATACACAGGGTTATACCCGTTTGGCTGGAAACTCGCCAATATATGGGTACGTTTCTTTAGGTTAAAAATCACTTTTTCATGTCGACGTTGTTGTGTGTGTATCCTGGTGGCGAGGGCTGCAGCGTACGCCATTCCAAGCTGGATATAAATGTGTTTGTTTAAATGCAAGGAGTATAGTAAACAAAAGAAATGAACTAAACATTATGGTAGAAGATATTGACCCTCATGTAATAGGTATAACCGAATCCTGGACCACCACCGATATATCAGATGCTGAATTGGGACTGACAGGATATGTAATGTTTAGAAAAGATAGAATAGGAAGAAAGGGAGGTGGAGTTATTTTATATATTAAAGAATCTATTCAGGCTTATGAAATAAAATTAGAAAGAGAAGCAGATTGCGAAGAAGCTGTTTGATGTAACATAGTTACAGGAAACTCAACGCTAACAGTTGGGTTAGTTTATCGAAGTCCAAACATAAGCATAGAAGAGAATGACAAAATACAAAACGCTATAAGGGAAGTAAGCAAACGGGACTGTATTATTATGGGGGATTTTAACCACGGGCATATACAATGGGAATCTCTACAGAGTATGGGGAGTGAGGACCACAAGTTTTTAGTTTTAGTTCAAGATACATTCCTTTCTCAACATGTGCTAGAACCAACCAGGGGTGAGAATGTGTTAGACATAGTTTTGTCCTCACAGAAAGAATTAGTTGACAATGTCAAGATATGTGAGCCACTGGGGAGTAGCGATCACAACCAGATACATTTTACCATCAAAGTAAAATCAGAAAGGAGTAGTAAAAAGCAGTATAGGATAAATTTCCTCAAAGGAAGGTATAAGGACATGAGGAAATATTTAGCAAAGATAGACTGGAATAACACACTGAAAAATAAGACGGCAACAGAATGCTGGAATATATTAAAGAGTGAAATTAAGTGCATAGTCGATAAATTTGTACCCTTCAAAAAACAAGGAAAACGGTCCAAAAAGAAACACTTATCGAAAGAAGCCATTAGAAAAATTAAGTATAAACAAATGATGTGGAAGTCATATAGATGTACTGGAAATGATGAAAACTACAACAGTTATAAAGAAGCACTTAACCAAGCTACAGCTGAAATTAGAAATTCAAAGAGAAGCTACGAACAACAATTAGCTAGTAATATAAAACATGACAGCAAGAGTTTTTATGCGTATGTTCAAAGCAAACAGAAAGTTCAAGATAAGGTCGGTCCTCTAGAAGATAGTGCTGGAAATATAATATCAGAGGGATTCATAATGGCAGAAGACCTGAATGAGTACTTTAGTTCAGTGTTTACCAGGGAAGATATTAGTTCACTGCCAGTACCAGAGGCTAAGTTCAAGGGGGCAGATTCAGACTATTTAGGACAATTAATTGTAAACCCGGAAATGGTAGCTAAGAAAATAAGGCCAATGAAGGATAATAAATCACCTGGAGTGGATGGTATTCCACCCAAACTACTATTGGAAATTGTAGAACAAATTAGCATACCGCTTGCAATAGTTTTCAACTTGTCACTAGAAGAGGGAGTGGTTCCTTTAGAATGGAAAGAAGCAAACATTATACCGTTATTCAAAAAAGGTTCGAGAAACAAGTCAGAGAACTATAGACCAGTGAGTTTAACATCAGTGATTTGTAAATTATTAGAAAGACTAATTAAAGATCACATGGTGGATTTTCTTGTTAAACAAAACTTGATAAACCCATCTCAACATGGATTTTTTAAAGCGAAGTCATGCTTAACAAATATGTTATGTTTTTTGGAAGACATCACTAAGTGGGTAGATGAGGGATCACCAGTAGATATCGTCTACTTAGATGTTCAAAAAGCTTTCGACAAAGTACCACATCAAAGATTACTGCTTAAACTAAAGGCCCATGGCATAGGAAATGGTATAATAAACTGGATAGAACAATGGCTGATTGACAGAAGACAACGTGTAGTAGTTGATGGGGAGGCTTCAAACTGGAAATCGGTATTGAGTGGGGTACCACAGGGATCAGTATTAGGACCTATATTATTCTTAATATATATCAACGATTTGGATGATGAAATAACAAGCAAGGTGTTGAAATTTGCGGATGATACAAAAGTGTTTAGAAGTATTAAAAGTGATGGAGATAGACAGCATTTACAAGATGATCTTGACAGGTTGATCAAATGGTCTGAAAAGTGGCAAATGCTGTTCAATTTTGGGAAATGTAAATGCCTCCACACAGGACATGGGAACGAAGAGGTAGAATATACAATGAGGGGTACTGTACTAAGTACTACGGTAAAAGAAAAGGTCTTAGGGTTAACCATTAGTGCTGATATGAAGGTTTCAGAACAGTGCGGAATTTCAGCTTCAAAGGGAAATAAAATCCTTAGATTAATTAGGCGAAACATAACGTATAAGGAAAAAGAGCTAATAATACCGCTGTACAAAACTATAGTTAGGCCTTATTTAGAATATTGTATTCAAGCGTGGAGGCCATATCGCAGGAAGGACATAGATATGCTAGAAAGAGTGCAGAGGAGAGCAACTAAAATGATACCAAAACTGAGGGATCTTAGTTACGAAATACGCCTAAAAAAATGCGGTTTAACAACACTAGAGACCAGGAGATTGAGAGGAGATCAGATAGAAGTATTTAAAATATTGAAGGGTTATGAAAGTATTGTTAGAAATATTTTTTCTCAGTTAAGGAAGATAAAAGGACTAGAGGACATGAACTTACATTAGCAAAGGAGCAGAGTAGATTGGATATAAGAAAGTTTTCATTTTCACAAAGGACTGTAAATGAATTGAACAGATTACCTGCTGATTGTGTAGGTGCTAGTAGCGTGAATATGTTTAAAAATAAAATCGACACATACCTCAGACGGGCGGGATACACATAGATAAAAGGGTCGGACTCTCGATAAGCCAAAGGGCGTCCTTGTCCACCTGCCACCTAGAGTTAATTCTCTGGGTGGCAATCTTGATAAATCTTGTTAAATCTTGTTAAATTGTGAGTCTTCTTCACTTCACTTTCCCATAACCCGTAATAATCGTTGGGGCACCTCTGACGACTTTTTAACCAGCCCTCTCCATGTTTCCCTGTTCTCCACAGCCCTCAGGGAGTCGGCGAAATTAAGTCCTGTCCACTCTTTGATGTTGTCTTCCCACCTCTTTTTTTTCTACATCTTCTTCTCCCCCCTCATGTTTCTTTGCAAGATGGTGTTTGCAAGGTCACATGATCGTGAAACTATGAGTAATTGTTAGTAAGAAAAAAATAGTTATATACGGGATAGGCAAAATAGCTGCTATATATACCTTAAAACGGCAAAAGGAACCTTTGGAGCCAGGAACTCGAACTGACACGGCTTGATGATGGAAACGATGAAGGGTCAGTGGAAGATGGCGAGCCAAGTAAGGCAATAACGACGATCTCCAAGACTCGGTAAGAGAGGAGTGCATCGATGAACCGGTGCACCCCGCGGGCAAGGAGAAAGCGAAGCACGATAATCCGACCCACTCACCATCGAACACGCTGAAACTTCTGTCGGAAACTCGATAACTGTACAACTCGAAAGCGGTGACACCTACACTCGAAGACAACAGCTAGGCCGATTTACCAGCTAAATAAAAACCGGTGCAAGAGAGCGGGACGCTGGTAGACAGCACTTCATAGTGCTTAACGACCTTGACATTTACTACTCCTTTCGAATCGAGATCTGGAAAACCATGCTGCGCTCTCACTCTCACCCACCGTGTTTCACAAGTACCAGTTCTACCTATCACGATCATACGTGACACGGCCAGAGTTCTCCGAACGCTACTGGAGGAGCGCTATAAATACTGGTGTGGATTGGTCACCTCCTGTGATATCGTTGTGAGTGACGCAGAGCGGATGGACGGCTACAGACTTCAGCTCCAGAAGAGGAGTTAAGCAAAACCCTGACACCGATCAAGCTGAACTACTTCAAGCGCAGTATGTTGACGGATGCACCAGGAGCTGCTCAATCAAGTTGTTTTTGGTATCGATTGAAACTACGACATGGTCTAGAGGACCTGGCGATAGTGGGTCTTACGTAGTAGGTGCGCAATCATTATAATTGTACAACGTTTGCGGAATGGCGCAGGTTTTAACATGTATTACTTGACCGTGACTGTCGTTGGCCGTAGCTCCACACACTTTCCATCAACTGACAGCTCCTCTCATATATCATTGTGACGTACAAAAAGCATTCTTTCATACAGTATATGATGTTTAAATAAAAAGGAAGAAGGTACAGAGTCATTGTAACTTGACGTTCGCGATATTGCAAACAAATTGAATATTAATGATTTCACGGTGACCTTGTATGACCTTATCTCCACGCTTATCATATTCGGTAACGCCTCCACGTCGTAACACATTTTGACCAGAGAAAACACGAAAATTATATGACACGTTCATTTTCTTATTAACCTTTATAATGTTGTATTGTTAAAACATTTGCAGAAGAGCACAATTTCGAAATTTTTTCATTTGACGATGATCTTGTTTGACCTTGGATCAACGTTTACTGCATCACTTGGTTGCTCTACGCAGGCCTCGTTAGGGGGAGGAGAGTACTTTAACTGATATAACACGTGGGTGGGTGTAGAGAGGGGGCATTTAAGTCGGTCCTTTCGGTGGTATCAAGCATGTTTCTCTCTGTACAGTTGAAAACCAGTTTCTTGAGTCTTGACTTTAGTCTCTCGACAATGATGTGATTAATCGGTTGTGTCTATGTATGCATTCGGTCTATCACTGAATGTTTCCATTTTAAGATGGTGGTCTGATATCATATCCGCGTCTCTCTTCGATCTTGTAACCTTCGAATATTCGAATTCGTTGCCATTTGCTGGCAGTGTGCATATGGTTGATTTGAGAGTCGTGTTGCTCTAAGTTCAGTTTTGGGTGGGTAAACCTGTCTTTCCGCCTTGCTCCTTTTTGTGCAGAGAAGAATGTCTGGTACTGTTTTGTAGTACAGCGCTTTGTGTTCTTCGTCATGTCACTCTTTCTTGTTCTGTCCACCCTACTTGTTATTGAGATTCTCCAATGCCAGATATTTGTCCAAACTTCCGCTGTTACTGTGTTGTTGTTGATGCTACTGTTGTTGTTGTTATTGCTGCTGCTGTTTCTGTTGTTGTTGTTGCTGCTGCTGCTGCTGCTGTTGCTGTTCTTGTTGTTATTCTGGCAGCCGCACTATCAGCAGACGAAACAGCTCTGCCAGTGCAACATCCACTTTCAGGAATTTCTCTTTCAGCTTCTTCGAAATGTGTTTGTCCTGTGTGACGCCCTCTGCCTTTTCAAAGAATTTTATACCGCTTGTATCCGACTTTACACTTCTACGTCTGAATATCCATCACGCATAGCTGTTCCTCCAACGTACACACAACCACCCACAAGCTTGATCTCCTTCCCATCCAACCTTGGGTAGAGCTCCAGTGTCTAAAGGGTGTCAGTCAGTTCCTATGCTTGAATTGGCGGGCTTAGTAATAACATGTTACAGGAAGTATACTGTGTCGAACGAGAGAAAATGGAACATCGTTGAACATCAAAGCGTATTGCAGTTAACTCAGCCCGAATCGGCCGTATTGTCAATTAGGTTGTTTTGAAATTTGATGTTTTGTTTGTTTACTATTTGAGCATGCACGGTGGTCTTACCTTCCAAATTGCGAATATTATTACGGGCTAACTAAACTCACTATGGTGGGCACTATACCTTAAACTTAGATAATGTAGTCTTAAGAACATTATATTAATTAATTAATTAAAAACTAGGAACACACTTTTTTAATCAACTTGTAGTTATTATTTCTTTTGCTCTCTGCTATGATGGTCAGATCGTCTGTACATTTCATGTTCTGAGAAATTCAACATCGTGCTGATCATCCGTCTGATTAAATCCACCGCACTGATCAACAGAAATGGGAATACAGCACTTACATGCCTTCAGTCGATATTAAGTGAAAATCCCACAAATATCCCAGATCCAACCATAACACTTTATGGTTTTTCTCTCTACATTGCTTCCAGCATCCCCACTTCTGTCTCTCGCACACACATCAATGCCGATATGCTTATAACAACCTTTGTTCGTATGAGCATATGACAGTGTGAGTTACACCGTCTACTCTTAGTTGGCTCGAATGTTAATAAAGGGTAATTTCTTGTCAACGTGAAAGGCACAACGTCTGCGAACCAGATGAAAGAATCCCAATCAGAGAGTATGTTAACGGTGACGTCACTGCAGCTCGGTGAAGCTGGAGACGAGCCGGGCGAGGTAAGCAAGCAGTGGAGACGCTCCTTGAAGGCGTTCTGTGAAACAACCACGTTCCACGGTCTGCGAAACGTCGCAGAGTCGACAAACAATAGTGCTCGCAGGTAGGTAATAGTGTTCATGCAATCAGTCACACTTAACACGGATACATGTTGTGTAACTAGGTTTTTCTGTGAGCATAACAGGTAAATTGGAAAATGCCACAATCTTGGCTGAGGGACTGATTATATTACCGGCAGCATATGCAGATAACACCATTACGTGAGATAGGATATATAACCTCCGGAAACAATGCTCTCAGCAACCACCAAAATAGTTATTCACGTAATTCGTATTCACTAGGGCGCGGTATAACCTAAATAAATAAGGCAGTCTAGCGTAAAGTAATTGATTGTATTTAAATTAGGTCACTACCGTTAACGTTAGCGTTTGTGATAGGATAAGTAGTCAGCTGTGTAATTAAAATCTGCTGTAGCATAAAGTGTGCTGTAATAAAGGTAAGTTCTTATATAGTGCAGTATCCAGTCCTCAGGACTGCTCAAAGCGCTTAACACTTTACTCCCTGGCAGACCTGTCCAATTCAACACCATCTCGACTTTTCTGGTAAGCATAGTACAAGGGAAACAGTATTTCTACAGACTATCTTAGTTGTATAGGGTAAACATAGCGAATAGTGTAGTGTAACATAGTTGAGTAAACACATTTTGAATAGCTAATTAGACTATTACCATTATTATTATTATATACATTCTGATATGGCGACTTACAAGCTGCAAGTCAAGGCATAGCGACATTAGGTGTGCGATGACTGCCACAGCTGGGTGGAATTTGCCTTGTACGGCTGTGGGAATTTATGGGCAGATACTAAGGAAGAGGGATTCCCCTTTCGGTACCTGGGGTGTTGGGAGGTGGAATTTCTGCAGAAGGAGGTCGATAGGTTGACAGATATTGTGAAGGGGATGGATATGAGAATTAGCAAGGAGACAGGTGGAATGGAGAGAGAGGTCAGGGAGAGAGAGTTGGGAATACTGTGAGACTGAAGAAGTAGAGTCGAGGCAAGAAGACTGAGAAAAGGAGATTGAGAAAGTAGGGAATGTGATTGGAGGGGAAGAAATTGGAGAATCGACGACAGTAAATGTAACAGGCGTGAATGTGACATGGGAAAAATGACCGTGGAGAAGGAGGTAGAAGGGGAAATGGGACGAGAAAGGAGAGAAGAAAATGTGATTGGAGGAAAGCTGAAGAGACAAAATGAAGTGATAGTAAATGTGATAGTCGATAAAAGGGACGATGACAGGATGAAAGGTGACAAGAAAAAAAGCGGACGAGAATGTGACAGGAGAGTAGACGGCAATCAGTCAGATGCAAACCGGAGAAGGAGCTACTCTGAGGCACTGATTGAGGGGGCAATGAGAACAGAGAGGGTGTTCATGGGCGACTCTATTCTGAGAAAGACAGATAAGACACTAAGGGGAGGACGTCGTTGTTTATTTACCGGGGTTTATGATAGAACATGTAGAAACTGCAAGAGGATGGCGATCAACGCACCAGTTGAGCAGATATGTGAAGAAGAGGGGGTGAGATTAACAGATTTATGGGGATACATTGTAGGGAGGGAAGATATGTACATGAGAGACGGCCTCCATCTAAGTGGAAAAGTGGCAGCAGTTTTCTAAAAGAACCTGCTGCAATATGTTGACAGTGGGACAGGCTGCATCTATTTAAACTAGATTCGCAGGGGGATTCACAGAAAAGCCTGAAACTGGAGGCATAGATAAAGACAGTACAAATAAATCAGCAACGAAGAGTCTGGAAAAATGTTCTGAAGCTGGAATTAATTGTGTTTGCATAAATGCAAGGAGTTTAGTAAATAAAAGAAATAAAGTAAACATTATGGTAGAAGATATTGACCCTCACATAATAGGCATAACCGAATCATGGGCCACCACCGATATATCAGATGCCGAATTGGGACTAACAGGCTATGTAATGTTTATGAAAGACAGCATACGAAGAAAGGGAGTTATTTTATATATTAAAGACTATATCCAGGCTTATGAAATAAAATTAGAAAGAGAAGCAGATTGCGAAGAAGCTGTTTGGTCTAACATAGTTACAGGAAACTCAACGTTAACGGCGGGGTTAGTTTATCGAAGCCCAATCATAAGCATAGAAGAGAATGGAAAATTACAAAACGCTATAAGGGAAGTGAACAAACGGGACTTTATTATCATGGGGGATTTTAACCGTGGTCATATACAATGGAAATAAATTTCTGTTTTAGTACAAGATAGTTTCCTTTCTCAACATGTGCTAGAACCAACCAGGAGTGAGGATGTGTTACACATGGTTTTGTCCTCACAGAATGAATTAGTTGACAATGTTAAGATAAGTGACCCACTGGGGAGTAGTGATCACAACCAGATACATTTATCATCAACGTAAAATCAGAAAGGAATAGCAAAAAGCAGTACAGGAGAAATGTCCACAAACGGAATATATAAAGAAATATTTAGCAAAGATAAACTGAAATAACACACTGGAGAATAAGACAGCAAAATAATGCTAGAATATCTTAGAGTGAAATTGAGTGCATCGTCGAGAAATTTATTCTCTTAAAAAAACAAGGGAAACGGCCCAAAAAGAAAAACTTATCGAAAGAAGCCACTAGAAAAATGTAATACAAACAAATGATGTGGAAGTTATATAGACGTACTGGAAATGATGAAGATTACAACATTTGTAAAGAAGCACTTAACCAGGCTACAACTTAAATTACAAGTTCAAAGAGAAGCTATGAACACAAATTATCTTGTAATATAAAACATGCCAGCAAGAGTTGTTATGCATATGTTCGAAGAAACAGAAAGTTCAGGTTGAGGTCGGTCCTCTAGAAGATAGTGCTGGAAATATAATATCAGAGGGATTCTTCATGGCAGAAGACCTGAATGAGTATTTTAGTTCAGTGTTTACCCGGGAAGATGCTAGTTCACTGCCAGTACCAGAGACTAAGTTCAAGGGGCAGAATCAGACTATTTAGGATAGTTAATTGTAACCCTGGAAATTATAGCTAAGAAAATAAAGGCTAAGAAGATAATAAATCACCTGGAGTGGATGGGATTAAGCCACAACTACTATTGGAAATATTAGAACAAATTAGCATACCGCTTGCAACAGTTTTCAACGTGTTATTAGAAGAGGGAGTTGTTTCTTTAGAATGGAAAGAAGCAATCATTACACAGTTATTTAAAAAGGTTCGAGAAATAAGTCAGAGAGTTATAGACCTGTGAGCTTAACAACGGTGATTTGCAAATTATTAGAAAGGCTAATTAAAGATCACGTGGTGGATTTTATTGTTAAACATAACTTGATAAACCCATCTCAACATGTGTTTCTAAATGCGAGGTCATGCTTAGGAAATATGTTATGGTTTTGGAATATATCACTAAGTGGGTAGACGAGGGATCACCAGTAGGTATCATCTACTTAGATTTTCAGAAAGCTTTCGACAAAGTGCCACATCAAAGATTACTGCTTAAGCTAAAGGCCCATGGCATAGGAAATGGTATAATTAATTAATGGATAGAAAAACGGCTGATTGATATAAAACAATGGGTAGTAGTTGATGGGGAGGCTTCAAACTGGAAATCTATTTTGAGTGGGATACCACAGGATCGTTACTGGGACCTATATTATTCTTAATATATATCAACGATTTGGACGATGATATAACAAGTAATATAGTAAAAGACTTCTTGAACAAAATATATGACAGCGGACGAATCCCAACTGATTTATCCAGATCCATTTTTGTAGCAATACCAAAGAAACCAGGTGCGATTGAATGTGAACTACACCGTACAATTAGTCTCATGAGTCACTTCACCAAGATGTTGCTTAAAATTATTATGACCAGAATGAGAAACAAAATAAAGCCGGAAATTGCTGAAGGACAATGTGGATTTGTAGAAGATAAAGGTACAAGTAATGCAAGTAGTGCTTTCTCAATCAGTGTTCGTAGGAACGAACACTGATTGAGAGAGCACTGGAAGTGCAGAAAGATCTGTATGTGTGTTTTATTGACTACACAAAGGCATTTGACAGAGTTCGTCATGAACAAATCATATCAATGCTGGAAAGTTTGAACATTGATGGGAAAGATCTGAGAGTTGTGAGAAATCTGTACTGGGAACAAACAGCAGCATTACGAATAGAAAATGACATCAGTAAATTTCAAGAAATAAAACGTGGTGTAAGACAAGGGTGTGTCCTATCACCCGATCTCTTTTCACTATACAGTGAGATTATCTTACGCACATTAGATGATATGCCAGGCATTCAAGTAGGGAGCTACAACATGAATTATTTATAATATGCAGACGACACGGCACTGATTGCTGAGAACGAAATAGATCTACAACAGATGCTAGATACAGTAATAAGGGAAAGTGAGAAAAAAGGTATGTCCCTGAACAAAAAGAAAACAGAAATCATGGTCATCTCAACGAAAAATTACACTCCAACATGCAACATTGTATGGTATGGCACTGTTTTGAAGCATGTCCGAACGTTTAACTATCTGGGATCACTAATAACATCCGACGGTCGATGCAACGATGAGATAAAGAGAAGAGTTGCTCAAGCCAAAACAGCTTTTTACCACATGAAAAACATTTTAACAAATAAAAATATATCAATTGAAGTGAGAAAACGTGTATTGCAATGCTACATAGAGCCCATATTGCTACATGGATGTGAATCCTGGACAATAACGAAAAGTTCAAAAAAATCCATAGAAGCCAGTGAAATGTGGTTCTTAAGAAGAATGCTGCGAGTGCCATGGACTGCAAAGCAAAGCAATGAAGTCATCCGTAGGACAGCCAAATCAAAAAGAAAGATCATCAACAAAGTTAGAACACAACAAGCACAATTTATAGGTCATGTCATGAGAAAGAAAAAGTTAGAACAAATAGTAACAACAGGAAAGATCGAAGGAAAAAGATCCAGAGGACGCCAGAGAATAAAAATAATAGATAGTCTCTCAACGTGGTGTGGAAGGAGCACAACAGAACTGCTACAAACTACACACGACCGTGCGGTTTGGAGGGCCATGATCGCCAACGCCTACGACAGACATGGCACATAGAAGAAGAAGATAACAAGCAAGGTGTTGAAATTTGCGGTGATACAAAAGTGTTTAGAAGGATTAAGCGTGATGAAGATAGATAGCATTTACAAGATGATCTTGACAGGTTGATAAAATGGTCTGAAAAATGGCAAATGTTGCTCAATTTTGGGAAATGTAAATGCCTCTACGCAGGACATGGGAACGAAGATGTATAATATACAATGGGAGGTTCTGTACTAAGTACTACTGTAATAGAAAAGGATTTAGGGTTACCCATTAGTGCTGATATGAAAGTTTCTGAGCAGTTCAGAATTGCAGCTTCAAAGGGAAATCAAACTAAAATGATACCAAAACTGAGGGATGTTATTATGAAATACGCCTAAAAGAATGTGATTTAACAACACTAGAGACAAGGAGACTAAGAGGAGATCATATAGAAGTGTTTAAACTATTGAATGTTCTCAGCAATCACCAAAATACTTATTCAATGAATTATATTTATGATTATGCGACATATAATAACAGTTCGAATGTTAGAAGAAAATATATTATCCAAGCAACCTGGAGTCAAAACATTGAGGAGACCGGTTTTCGTCTGAATAAAAACAGCATTCTGCCTATCGAGATTCCAGCGTTTCTTAAAACCTCATCCGCTACGATCGTTGTTTGCAGGATTATCTGGACTGCAGTCGTGCTAATCACCACGCTGACCTACGTCTACCAATGTCAAAACCAAGTACGACTTTACTTGAAGTGGCCTGTCAGATTGAAGATGACGATGTCACAAGAAGGGCCTGTCGTCTTTCCCGCCGTCACAATTTGCAACCAAAACGCATTCAGGTGTCGTATATCGTTGAAGACATGTTGTGTCCGAGTAAAACTTAAACTAAATGCAGTGATATATTTGTTTAATTACAGTAGTGCCATGAAAATACCCATGACATTTTGGTACGTAGTGTTTGTGGATCAATATTGTTAACGTTGAGAACATTGGCTTCTGCGATTTTTAGTCGATAGCCATTCTTTTGTACAGTGTCGCAGTGTGTTGCCGTGATAATTGCATGTTGGGGTTTTTGCATCTGCTATCCGTCGGAGAGCGTTGCACAGCACCCGCTATCACGTACCGCTGCCCGTCACACCCCGCACAGGCAATAAATCCTATGACAAATCATACATAAAGGGAGGAGGTAGAAAAGTGCATTGAACAAGTGTATACATAGTTTTGTTAACCGTAATTGTTATATAACCAATCATGTTATACTGGCGCAATCATAAACGCCTACATACACATTTCAGGTGATGCTGGTTTGCATGCAATCTAAACATTCGGCTGAACTGTAATTGTAAGCTGTAGAAGCCAAACGGTATGGCCAACAATACTGTTGTTATAATGAACAGTTGGCCGACATATACGCCAACCAGCGTGACACTACGCTAAGAAGGGAATCCTGAAATTGACAATATGGATGTCAAAATGGTCAGATTAGATGCCGAAATTGACTGCATTAATAAGACAATTGACTATTACAACATTCGCATCAACAGAGTGTTAATAGTTACCCTGAATATAACCGTAGCTCAGAGTGGACTCAGTCCAGACGATTTCATGTTATATGCGCAGGAGAGGGGGTGAATCCACTGTAGCACAAGAATATCGTTGACCAACCGGTGATGTACACAAACCAATATGCATATTGACAAAGGTGGTGAAGAGTCAATTTACACAGACGTCGATGATATATTGTTTCATCTGCGGCGAATAATATCCATAAACGTACTGTATAACTATTCTGCGCAAACAGTGATTGGTGCAAAACAACAGCAATTATGGCAATAGCAACTGATCTTGTAATAGAACAAAGATGTATTGCATTCCTATATACATTCACTCATCGGATCGAGTAATTAGAAACAAAACTAGATGCAAATGCAATAATTTTTAATGGAGCAGCTAGCTGTGACAACAGGTAGCTTAGATTGCAAAATAAATAGTGCGGCTATTGGCACTTCACAGCTAAATAAAAGATTGACATGCACGGGACGAATTCATTGAAAAAGTAAACGGATAATAAACTTAGTTATAAGGGGACTACCAGAAAAAAACCGTAAAACGGGACAAATACGTTGCCTCCAAACTCTTCCAGGGCATAGAATGTTTACAAGCACAAATCATGAGCACTGTCAGGCTGGGTCAAATAGAACGAAACGAAAAAGAGCGAGACCAATCAGAGCCAAAACAAAGAAACAAAAGACGAGATAATAACCAAATCCTCAGGTTCAGACGGGTTCAATCAAATTCATACAACCCCTAAACGATATTCATTGTACCGGATCAAGCCAAACTAGAACGCAAAGCGGACATAGCCTTACGAACAAAACTCATAGAAACCAAGTCTAAAACCCAAACGACAGGTACAAAATAAGAGGAAGAAGGATCATAAACACCACATCAAACCAACCCGAGTAATCGATAAACCACCTAAAAAGAGAACACAGCATTATTTTTTAAATGGTAACGAAACTTTACCGTTAAAATATACTCGTGTAATGCACAGTGACTAAGAAACAAATTAACACAATTAAATGTTCTTATATTTGAAGAAGATCCGAATATCATCGCAATTACAGAAACTTTTTCTATTCTGACATTGCAGATTCAGAATATACATCAAAATTAATAATTATTCTTGTTTTAGAAAAGAGAGAAAATTAATTTGTTATTTACCAGGGACATATATACCGTTGAAGACAGGGATGAGTATTACTCATAATAAAACACAATCTAAATCAAACACCATTATTACCTGGAGATACAGATGCAGAAATATTATTGGTTACAATATATTCACATCCAAATGTACTACTGCAAGTTGTCGTTTCCTACAGACAAGAGGAAGACCAGGCAGACATATTAGGGAAAATAGATAACGCAATAAATACAACAAGGAATTCGAACTGTATACTTCTCAGTGACTATACTTTCAGGTAAATTGATTGGTCGAGAAGGTAAGGTACCAATACATTTTAGGAGAGTTTTAATGATACATTAAATGAATTTTTGTTGGCACAAATGGTGGACAAACCCACCAGAGGTAAGAATATCCTTGATCTAGTGTGCATTTCGGACTATAGTTGCACCGATAAACTAGAGGTGGAAGAAAGTCTTGTTCAAAGTGATCACAGAACCATTCAGATAATATTGAAATGCCTAGCTATGCGTATAACTGGACAAAGCAGGAGAGTATATTTATGCTCCACAGCCAATTACAAGGCGATCAAACGGTTTCTCATTTTGCTCACGAAAACAAGCATCACTTTGCTTTGTTCTCCCTCCACCCTGCACTGATGTCTCAGGTGGACCTCAATAGTTTGTGCAGTTCTTGAGATATAGGAATATTATGCTTTGATGGGCTGGATGATTGGATGATATCTTTATAAACGTCGGATGTAGGCATGTCGATGAAGGTAAAACGTTACTTCTTGCATTCGCTGTCATCCATGCTATTAAAAAATTATGCGGTTCTACGCAACAATTTTTTTTAATGGCCAGCATTTTTAACGCAGCAAAATCTGGAATACCTCCAATCTTTACAATAGAATAAATGAGCAAAGTGGTGTACTCTTATCCCAAAGTGCTCAATCTGTTCACCTATCAGCTGGGCTATACAGGAATAACAGGCTTTGTCTGCATCATCTTGTGAGTTGATGTTTCGGTACAGAAGACAGTCATCAGCAAATAGGCGTACGTTAGAGGACATTTGGTCTGGTAGGTCATTTATGTAGCAAAGAAAGAGTCCAACATTTTCCCTCGCACCCCTTAGTGGTGACGTTTAGCAGCCAGTTGGTGGTGGGACACTTTGTCGAACGCCTTTGAGAAATCCAGCAACACAGCGTCGATCTGTCCACCCTCGTTAAGGCACTTCGCTTGGTTGTCGACAGCTTGGATGAGTTGGGTTTCACAGGACCTACGCTTGCGAAAGCCATGCTTGTAGTCATACAGAATTATATGATGTTCCAAATGGTCCATTAACTTACTGTATGTGATGTGTTCCAATGTCTTGCAGGAGATGCTCGTGAGGGATATAGCTCTATATTTTGAAGCAGTAGTACTTGTTCCCTTCTTATATACTAGTATGACCCAGGCGTGCTTCCAGTCTGCTGGTACAGTTCCTTGGTTGAGTGATGCCTGGTAGATGATTGTCAGGACTGGTGCAAGTTCGGCGGTATAGACTTTCACGAACCTGGCTGCGATCCCACCAGGTCTTGTGGCTTTGTGGGGTTTGATTGCTTCCAGTAATTTTCTTACTCCTGCTACAGATACGCTGATATGCGGAAAGTCACTGTATGAGTTCATTCCAAGGCTCGGTGCATTGCTCGTGTCTCTGTCGGTGAAGACTGATGAGAACTACATATTAATAATTCATTCCAAGGCTCGGTGCATTGCTCGTGTCTCTGTCGGTGAAGACTGATGAGAACTACATATTAAGAATTTCAGCTTCAGTCTGGCTATCGCTGTGGATAATGCCAATCTTCGTGAGTGGGGCTACTCCGCTGTTGTCTTTCTTTTTGATTTTGATGAAGGATCAAAACGTCTTTAAATTTCCTTCATTTTTATTGTTTTCGCCTATCATGGAATTGGTATATTCGTAATACGTCTTTCTGCACACTGATTGGACAAGCTTTTTATTTCTCGATGTGTTGTCATGTCGTGGGCACACTTGTTACGCTGGGCCTTCTTCAAGTATTTCTTATTCTTTCGTGACAGGTGTCTTATTATGCCATTGGCCCAGGGTTGGTTGTAACGTTGGGAAGACAGTCTTGTAGGGACGTGCATGATTGGACAATACGTTTTGACACTTGGAAATTTGCAACACCCACAGTGTTTCCACAGGTGTGTCTGGATTATGTTGGGTTTGCATTTCATCAGTAAATGTTGCTAAATCTTCTTGAATCTGCTCGGTGTCTGCTTTCCTCCAGATGTGGATCTTCCTCTGGATAGTCTCCGTCTTTTTTGGTAATATGTCAGAATTTACATAGACGGTTGCATCGTGATCACTGACCCCTGGTACAGGTTCGCACCTGTTGACAAGGGATGGCCGGCTCGTGATGAAGACATGTAGGATGTTGTGAAGTCTTGTCGGGAAAGTGACCATTTGAGATTAGCCCAACGTGTCGAGGAAGAGTTCGTTTATCTGTTTTGTGTACTGGTGTTTCGATACTGTGTTTGTTTTCCATTCTATATCCGGGAGGTTTGTATCTCCTGCTATCCATTATGGGCTGCTTGGGAATTACTTGGCTATGCTGGATATGGCGTCACACATAGAGGTTGAGTAGTCAGTATTATTATATGTGGGTCTGTAAATTCCAAGTAGTATGAGAGTCTGTGCTGTCTGGATTTTCACAGCAACCATCTCACATGGTGTCATTATCGGTAACTGTTCAGCAACCAAACCAGTCTTGATGGCAATCATGACGCCACCATGGCTATCCGCTCGGTCTTTCCTGAAAAGGCGATCATATCCAGGCGGCATGAATCCATTGCTATTGACAGCTGGCTTCAACCAAGTTTCGCATGCAACTATGACGTTAGGTTTTGCATCGTCTATTATCAGGTGAAATTATAATTTCTTTGCGCAGATTGACTGCGTATTGACGTTATGTAGGATGATGCTTCGTTTGCTAGGAGGCTTTGCTGTTCGATCCATAATTAAAAATCTGTATCGCGAGGGTCGTTGTAAAAATTAAAATCTGAATATGCCCTCGACCAGCAAGGCTTTACCTTAAATGGAAGGCGTAAAATTGTATATAATAAAAAACTATAACTAAAAAATAAAGTCGTGTTAAAATATAAAACAAGTAAAAAATAATAATAGCAAACGGCTAAAAATCTTTAAAAACTGGAATCGTTACAAGAGAGAGCATACGAGAAGGGAAGGCGGTGCAAGATAAAATGGATTTCAAGGTTACGTCGTAGCGATCTAGGCGTAGGGCGACTCTAGATAATGTAGCTCAGCGTTAATCAAAAGCCTGGTTTAGTACGAGGGGTGGGTATGTGGCAGGTTTTTCGCGACTGTGAGATATATCGGTAAATGTTGATGGCCGATTTCGGGCGTCTACTAGGCTAAGTTGCGTTAAACATGATGAGGTTGGTGAGCTAAGAGTATTTGTTTACATCCGGGTTGACCGTGACCAACAAGGCGGGAAATGCAAATACTTGATCTGACAGGCTTAGGCACAAAATAAAAGATAACTTAGTTAGCTGATTTCAGCACTAGTTTTCAAATTTTCTCAAATCCAGGGAGAAATTTGCCGGAGACCAAAAGGAACAACAACACCGCTAGCGCCACCTCGCGATCATCCCTGCCCAAGTTGAAGAGAACTTGGGCAATCACGCGTCTCTGCTTGACGACGTTCAAAATTTTGATCGGGGCCGAGACTTCTCCATTCGAGACAACTAAGTCAGACATGTCGTCATGGAATAGGCGGATGATTTTCACGAATTTTGTTGGGCAGACAAGCTTTGCTCGGATGACCCAGAGGGCGTTCCTGTTGACGGTATCAAAGGCCTGTTGTGAGATTGATGAACATAGTGTACAGTTTCATGTTTTGCTCAGTGCGTTTCACTCACAACTCAGACAGGCAGGTTTTCCTCGGAGATGCTGTTAATCAGGCGATCCAGTACGACGCGAGCCAAGGTCTTCCCGGCGATTATAGAAATGCAATGCATCGGTAGTGTCCTCAGTCGGCTTTACTGCCCTTGTTTTTTGAAGAGCAAAACATTTATGTTATTGAAGTCTTTCGGCATCTCCTCTTCCCAGATGCTGACCATAACGTCGTGGATGGCGTCATGCGCCTTTGGTCCGACTGTATTGTAGATTGTGCCTGAGATTGTTCGGCTTGTAGCTTTCTTGATCTCGTCTAACGTGGGAGGCAGGTTACGGTCACCTACGGTGGGTTTCTGCTGGATCTGTTTTTAAGACTGCTGAAGTGTTCTCTCCACCGGTCATTGATATTGCTCTTTTCCTTCAGTAGGGTGGGCTATGAGAAGTGCAAAAATCAGCATTCGCCGATTCCCACTTCAGAGGGAGATAGAGATTTGGTGCAGAAATTACTAGATCATGGTGCTCAACTGAATTGTTTTGACGAGATAGGCAGAACGCCAATATGCCTGGCGGCCCGTTGTGGTCATGTCAACATAGCCAGGGCGCTGTTTGCATACGGTGCTGAATGCCGTCGGATGCACAGCGCTAGCCTTGGAGGGCAGGTACGTGTATAACACTGTGGTTGACGTCATCACCTCGATTTTGAAGACCAAACACGGCGGTGGCGTGGTTGTGTGTACAAGCAGTCCGTCGCTAGAACAAACTAGCGTCGACGACACTGACAAGTGTACTGAGTGCAGTGAGATGACAACAAACAGACGGAAGCATTAAACTCCTTTCACTAGCACACCTAAGCACCAGGTAAACTTTCAAGACAGTGACTCTACTTGACTAAGTGCTGACAGGGGGTGCGGCGAGTATAATGTTGAGCATGTCTATTCGTTGTGCTTCAACCTGCTTACCACCTTTCAGTGGCGTTAGTTACTCTAACCACACACTTCCCAGCCCCGCGGTTTGTCATTCAGACAGACCGGTGCAAGGCGACATAGCGAAACAAGTTGGGCGCGAGTCGCATGGTGAGTGTGATGAACCTAAGCTTCCGGGAGAATGAGGGGAGAGAGGTGTTGCACGCAAGACATACGTCTTATGTAGATAGCGCGTCACCCACAAATCATAATATTATAGCGAGGCGTCCTGTCAGACGTCGCAGTATGGTATATAATATATATATATATATATATATATATACATAGTATGACGTCGCAGTATGGTATATAATATATATATATATACTATGTATATATATATATATATATTATATACCATACTGCGACGTCTGACAGGACGCCTCGCTATAACGTCACCCACAAATCATAATATTATGGCGAGGCGTCCTGTTCGACGTCGCAGTATGGTATATAATATATATATATATATATATATATATATATATATATACATACATATATATATATATATATACTATATATATAGTATATATATATGTATATATATACTATGTATATATATATATACATATATATACTATATATATAGTATATATATATATATATATATGTATGTATATATATATATATATATATTATATATACCATACTGCGACGTCTAACAGGACGCCTCGCCATAATATTATGATTTGTGGGTGACGCGCTGCCTACATAAGACATATATATATATATATATATATATATATATATACTATATATATATATATATATATATAGTATTATAGATCAACTGACTCCACTGTGACACACGAAGAGAAGCTTCAAATTGAAGAGAACCATTAGGTACGGATAGTAAGTGCTACAAAAAGCAGAATGGTGGAATTATGATACCAAAGTGATGATATAATAGACATACACGCAATGGACAGAGTCACTCAGAGTAAACACGATAGAAGTGGCAATAAGAAAAGAACGGTGAAAAGATGTGACATCAACAATAAAGCAAACATGGAGAGTAAAATTCGGGATTAAATAGCAGATGAACACTTGTTGTCGATATCGGTTGTGATAATCACGCCGCCCAGAAAATAACGAAATAAAGGAAAACAAGAAAGATAGAGAATAACTACATCAGCTATTCACAAAACATGGTAGAGTACCTCGACAATTCGTTGTCATGTTAGTGACACAACTTGCTTATTTAAAAGAAGCACATACGGTGTTTGTGTGGTGAATCATCATACCATACGGTATTTGTCGTACCAAAAATGATAGTTATAATTGCGTCTCACTCGACACTTGTCGACACTTGTTTCAGACTAGTGGCTGCTGCAGAAAACGGCTCGTATGATTGGTTGGAAGACTTGTACAATCGGACAGACATATCCACGTTCAACTACACGAAGTGGGGCGTCGGCAACCTATCAATGAGTGATGTCTACCTTCAACATGCACACCTCAAGGAATACATGATTGCATCGTACGATGTTTTTATTTTGTTCGTTGATGTTGTTGTATAATATGTATACTGATAGTAATACTTTCAGCACTGTGTCACGTGCAGTAATGTGATGTGATGCAATAAATAATAAAATGACTTCTTCGGTGCGTATATTCCCGGAAACCAGAGCTCAATGGCGAAACAAAACCAACTATATTATCGATGACTCTCTATTGATCGATGCCCAACCCGTCATAACATTGACATGCTGCAAAACAGCTAAAATGCTTAAATGTATTAAAGTATAATGTTATTAAGTGGATGAGAGGTTACATTAATAAACATCACCACATTGTACATGTGAAGATATAGTAGTATCTATATTATGATACTTGTGTTTTTATTTCCCGATCACCTCCACATGTGTAAACATTATTACTGTTCCCGTTAGTTGTCGGTGGAAGGGGAAGCCATGCAGTCACGAAGACTTCCAGTTGACCGTAACTGATGCTGGAGTGTGTTACACGTTCAACGCCAAGATCAACGCCAACTCTACAATCAAAACAACGGGTAAATACTATTTTCTGAAGCATCTAAATAAGGAATCAGAGTCACTATGCGATAAGCCATATTTAAATTGAACGGGCAGTGCCATCTGTTGCGCTGGTTTGATACTGCAACGCTGTGTTTTGGGTGACAATCCCCGTTTCGGTGGCAACAATCAAAAAACACCCACAAGTGTGTTTTGTATTCAGCATGTGAAGTGATATGACACTATAGTGCACGTGAACAGTAACCATAGTCACATGAATTATCAGAACATAAAGCATAATAACGCTATTTCACGGCAACGTATGGCGCTACCCGAGTGGCTTGATTTCTTATTCAAATGCGTTGGTTCAACTGGTTGGGTGGATAATGGACTCATTCTGGATGGAAATGCATTATGCTCGGCAGTGTTGACATTGCAGCTAATCCGACCGCGGTTTAGGCCGATTTACATCTACGACCCCATGAAGGACACATGATATACAGTTTGTCAAAGCCACTCCATGAGGCCTGTAACCGTTTATACGAACAATCAAATTACGATTTTTGCTCAATTACATAAACCGCCCTCAACTGGACAGTGGATTTTTTTATTAAGTAGCTTGGAACAATAGTGCAAATGCCGGGATACACTGGCACATTTGGTCCGACCAGACCCGACCAGATCCTACCAGACCAAACATATATTATATACACTACACCGTCTGAATCATACTGGAAGCCGGTGTGACATGATAAACTTGAACACTTTCGAATACGTCGGCGCTAGTCGGTGTCAGTGTGATGTGTTCGAAAGTTTTACCGTTTACGTGATTTCGACGTCAGTCGATGTAGTGTATACACTGCAATCTGGGTGAGTTTGGTTTGATCTCGTCTCGTCTCGTCTGGTCGGGTCTTAAAATAGGTGTAACGTCGCTAACAACAGTTTAAAGCTACGTAATCTTCGTCAAATGCACGCGGCCCCTGAAAGTTACTACAGTTGTTGTGGTACAAGAACTGTATGTTTATCAATATAAAAAGTTTACTGTAAATTCAAATGTGAAATGCAGAGACCCGTCACCCCGTCATTTGGAAGGGCTGAGTCGGCCGGGAGCGGGTAAGAATTTTGACTGACGGTTACAAACCCGTCAACTATGAAATGCCCCGAACTAGGCTGTGTGAGAGACGCCGCACACGAGGAGCCTTTCTTTGACGTTGGCACAGCCTTCACAGGGCAGTTCCTGGATATACTCTACGCACCCGTGTCGTGTGTATAATTTGTCGCAATATTCAAATGGATACTGTTTTAATGCAACAGCGTAGATTCATTATTAATTACTGCTGTTATTAAAAAAAACTGGCACTACAAAGATTTGTGTCGGCACTGTTGTGGGACAGTTTCCGGCGTTTGAATTGTCAATAAACAAACCGCCGACTGTATTTCACACCTTGTTAACGTTACGTTAACTTCGCCCGCTAAAACTGTTTTGTAACACTCGATTCGGTCAAATTACGATGGCAACGTTTTAGCAGAGTCTACGGACGATTTCCTTATTTAGCGTTCGCGTGCTGGCCCGTTATTCTCCGTATGCAAATATGAGTAATTGGGAGCGTTCTGGTTTTTGGCGCCCAATATACTGAACGCACGTGCTTCGTTATTTCCCTACAGGGGGTTAATTGAAAGCACGTGACACTATCAATTGAAACAACAATGTAGCATTGTTGTCATCTCCATGGCATCTCCGTCGAAGAAAAGTCGAAATGACATTACGCGTTTTTTCGAATCAAAACCAACGAAAATTACGTTGACTGCCCCCGGGAAGACCATGGTGTGGACCGAGAGGAGATTGCGCCAGTGTCGTCGGTGATAGCTCAGTGTGTATCGTCGCGTTCGTCGTCGTCGTCATCTCTGCCCGTGTCGTCGCGTTCGGCGTCGTCATCTCTGCCCGTGTCGTCGCGTTCGTTGTCATCTCTGCCTGTGTAGGCGCGTTCGTCTTCGTCATCTCTGCCCGTGTCGTCGTGTTCGTCGTCATATCTGCCCGTGTCGTCCAGTTCGTCGTCGTCTCTGCCCGTGTCGTCGCGTTCGGTATCTTACGGCTGCTATTCTGCGCTATCGCTCAAAGGTAACAACACCGTGCTTTACTCGCTGGCCACATTCCCATCGAATTAACCAAACCAAAAAGACACTAACACAACTGTAAAGCTTTCTACTCAGTTCAATTATGTGTTATGAACTGTTACATTTCAGAATCAATCGCTGTTTTGTAGGAGTCGAAAACGGATTGCAACTGGTGGTGAACGTCGAACAGTACGAGTACACGAAGGGTCCACACAATGCGGTCGGGTTAAAGGTTCTTCTGCACCACCAAGATGATGTACCACTGGTGCAGGACTTTGGCGATAACGTCCCAGCAGGAATGCACACTTTTGTTGCTGTAAGCGTCTCGAACGTAAGTTCCTTTTGTTGTGGTTTCTATGGAGACAATTTGTACCGAACATTTGTGTTGAAACGTTACAGAACAAATTGCTTAGAAAGGTTTAACAAAATAAACATACAAAAAATTCAATCATGCGCATACAGTGCTAGATTTAGTTGGTTTTCGAAGTCATAGGGAATCATCTGTTAAATTTCAACATTCTAGGAGACCAATCTGCCGCCTCCACACGGAGATTGTGAGAAACGTCGAGATCTGCAATACTACAATCGTTATTCGCAGGCGGCCTGCTACATGGAATGCATCACTGACTTCGATATTACAACTTGTGGCTGCAGAGATTACTATATGCCGCCGTTCAATACAAGTTAGCAACACTCATTGTTATTTAACTGTTATTCATAATTATTCAACAATATTACTGTTGTATCAATAATCACCCATGATTGTCACATTGCTTGTGTGCAATAAGTTATTTACTTTCTTAAATAAAGCTGTTTTCACAACCAATAATCTCATGATGCTGCCTATAATTTTATTTAAGAATGTTAGTATTCTGGCATAGAAGATCAGATTGAATACATTTCCGATCGTTGTTATGTATACAATACATCTGCACATGACAGTTAACTATGTGTTCATACCAATGGCAATAAATTGTACGACACTAAAAACAGCAGAGATATTCGATATTTTTACATGTGTAAGGTGCAATGACCATTACAAGTACCTATCTGCTGCACTACTGATTACAGATGACCCACCCGTGTGCACCGTCTCCCAATATACAAGCTGCCTGCTGCCAGCGAGAGGTAAAGGGCAACTGGAATTTGTGATCGATTTTGTGATAGAGCAAATAGTCAGATGGCAAGTGAATAAGCGTTCTAGTTAGTAACGAAATATCACGACTCTGAGTCAAAGAAAATAACCTGTTACAGCACGTGTACGGCCGAACACAGAGCTCTCATGGGATGCATGCCTAGATTACGGAACATACACGCAAGCACGCATGCACGCACGCACGCACGCACACATACAACTAGAGTTGTTTCAAATGTTAGCATGAATGCCTGTGTTTTAATGTTAGCATACAATATGGTACATGGCCATACATTAATTATAAATAATGTCTTATATATCCAAATTTAAGGCGGCGTTGTCTTTTCAGAATCATTCTACAAAAACTTGTCTGCGAGGTGCGCGTGCCCGAAAGCGTGCGACATCGTGCTTTACAAAGCGACCGCGAGTTATGGGACCGCCAATGAGAACAGCAATAACCGATTCGATGTGTCTGATGAATTCCTTACGAGAGTGAGGAAGCACCTGAACGAATCACTCGACACCAGGGAGTACATACAGCCAGACAGACGGGAAGCCAACATACAGGAGGTTGAACGAGTCCTCCGTGAACTACCACCAGATCATAACAAGATATGGGACGATTACGATTTACACATCAGGCCTATTTTTAGGGCCAAAAGCCGAAGTAATGATGAATACAAAGAATGGAAGCATTATGTTGAGAAGTTAGGATTTCAAAATATGAAGAACGTTTTAGAGAATGATTTTATCGCCGGTTGGAAAGACATGAATTTGTATAACGATATTATGTCTGACTCGCTTCTGCTCCTTGAAACAGTAATTAATTCAGTAGTCGTAATTGAACAGGAAGGTTGGCGAACAGCCCTCGTTAAAGTACAAGTCATCTTTTTGAAGAGAGCATTACACAACCTAGACAGAGTGCACGACGCCTACCACAACGGCGTCCCATTGGTAAACAACAAGGTTACACCGAACGGCAGGTACGACGCGCTTTACTTAACTAAAGCATTGCTCAAACACACACCGGAAATAAACGAAACGTACACTCGACTCAGAGGACATATAACGAAATACATGGATCAACTGTTGTGCATCAACATCACCGGTGGTCACATAACTGAAAATAAAAACAAATGTCTCCATCATAGAGACGCTTCTTGGCGAGCATCCGCGGAGAGAGACCTCAAATTGTATGAGAGGCTGATCATACACCAACCGCTTGAGCGACTTAAAAATGGAATTAAATCGTTTGAAGGGATCAAAACAATTATTACAGATCTTTTTTCTATTTGGCGTAAAACGTATGGGGAAAGTTGGAGGAGCTTGTACTATATAACAAATTGTTCAGATGCATACCACAATACAAAGACAACCGGGACACTTAAAGCATACTTGGACGATTTGAAGAACAAAAGACGCACCAGCAAATTATTTCTCGCCGGGGTGCTTACTTCGGACGAAGTAACGCAACTAATCGACAATTTTAAAGAATCGGCTTTGATATTACAAGAACGTATACGTACACTTATATATGATACGAAACTATTTATTTTTGATAGGTGCAAGAACTTATACTATAGTCCATTGTTGCTTGCATTATACTCTAAAATGTATTACCTTCTCAACACAACAACCGGTGCCGAGAAATCTGCCATGGAAGATTATTTCATGTTACACAGTGACATTTCACTCCTGATGAGGCTAAAACACCGCTTGCACTTCTGGGAATGCATACATCCACCTGTCATACCCTCGCATTCTTTCAAGAACGTCTCACATCGGCATCTAAACTCCTTCAAGAAAACGCTGGTCACTTTACTTCACAAGACTCGATTGGATGGAAATGTATTTAGGTAAGTTATAAAAACGTGCAAATTCAGCCATCATTACAAATTATTTCAAATACAAACATTAATGATTAAACGTAAGCTGGACTGTTTCCTTCAAATTACTTGAGTGAGTGATTGGTTGTATTTTAATGACATATTGCATACTTTCATATTGTGCATATTTTTATGTAGGCACACAATGATTACAATGAACGTCAGTATTAAAAGATCAAAGGATTTTGCCATTTTGATTGACAGGTAGTGATTCGCAATTAACCATTTTAATTACCCGTTAATTACCCCTAAATACAAGTTCAAAGGGCACCAGTCAAAGTTCAAATATCAAGGTCAAATGTCAAGGTTAAAGCCTTTTACATATTAATTAATTAATTAACATTAAACAAATAAAAGTTTTTTTCATAAAAATAGCAAAAATGTATAAACATAAAGCTTTTACTAATTAACTAATTACCTAATTACCTAATTAACTAAATAATTATTTTAATTAACACGGTAAACGAGCAAAGGATTTCACTAATTATATAATTACCTAATTAACTAATTGATTAACTAATTAATTTGTATGTGTTAATTAAAATAATTATTTAGTTAATTAGGTAATTAGTTAAATAGCTCCTACGAGCCCTAACATATATAATATATATATATACATGTATATATATATATATATTATACATGCATTAACACATACGTATAATCAGGGTAAAATTACCGTTACTATAAAACTGAATTGACAATACTTCCAGATAAAATGTACTTAATTACCATAGGCACAAAATAAACGAAACAGGATATTATATATTTTACTGTTAAATTGCTTGGCACTGATTCATCACCACCCCACACCGTTCGTAGTCTTCATGTTTTCTTTCACAATGACATTAACTTTCACAAGTATACTTCTCATATATGCAAATGCTCTTTCTACCAGCATACATGCATACATGCATAATATAAAATGTTCAACTCTCCAGAGAACGTGTGCTGCTCGTTATATGAAAAAAAAATAATACAGTCGTTCCGCACTAATAAACTTTCCCTAAATAAAAAAAACGAAGTCAATCAAATGTACAATATCCCAAACCAAACAATACAAATTAGCGGATCGACCATCCCTCAAGTTAAAATCACTAAATTTCTTGGCGTGTATATACTATAGATGAACACATACATTGGTCAATGCACTTGCAAAAACTAGTATCTAAACTTGCACGAAATGTAGGCATACTCTGCATTCATTCATATCTTACCCCATGACCGTTGGCCTATCTCACCGCTTCCGACTAATGTTTAACGCGCTAATGGTGTTGATGCATGTTTATGCGCGCTAATAGTGTTGTGTGATGGATGGCGGCATAGTCTGGGAAATACAACGTTGTGTGAAAACGCAGAGAACGCATTTAATGTCGTGCACCTACCGTCACTCTAGCTGTGGCGTGGTTCGCCTGCTGGATTATTGCCTACGGATTTCCAACGGCGCTGTGTGAAATGTGGACTACGCGCGAGGTTGTTATAACAGCGTGAATGAATCATGCAACGTTAATTTAACAGTGCTGTGGGAAAGCCAGTCCGGGGCATACAGGAGGAGGAGGAACAGAGGTTTAACAGGTGATTGTGGGCTATTATTCCAATTAAGCTTGATAGTCTTTTAAAAGATACTACCTGTATTAATGCCTTTTCCGTTATGATATTCCGTTATATTTCCGACATTTATTCCGAATAAGCATGATAATGTGTTTTAATATGTTTTTATTCTGATTAAGCTTGATAGTAATTTTAAAGACGATAATTGTATTTATGTCATTTCCGTTATATTATATTTCTGTAAATTATTAAGCATGATAGGTCGTAATGTATTGTTGAAGTACTGTATTTAACACCCGTTTATTAAAGTTCCGTAATAACACCTGTGTATATTTTAAAAGAGAGAGGTCGTAATGATTGTATGTCTTTTTAAAGACATGTATTTATTAAAGTTCCGTAGTGGTCGTGGGTATTTCTAATACCTATAGGAGGTCGTAACGAACAGACAGCCTTTTCCCACATCTAATGACTTATGTTGTTTCAGACGACGCTTGCGCATGTCAACGGACTTGTGAAACACCCTTCATTGTCTACATACAATAAGAATGTGAAAGCGCACACTCAAACTGTTGAGAAACGATTCGAATATGACACTTGTGGAAAACGTTTTATAAACAACAGTGCCTTAACAATACATGTGCGCCGTCACAGAGGTGAAAAACCCTTCATATGTGACACCTGTGTAGCACAGATTACAAGCCGTGGAGCTTTGAAGGGACGTGTCTGCATCCATACTAGATAGAAACCCTACAAATGAGATACCTGTGGTGCACGATTTACAGACAATAGTGTTTTCAAGAATCATATCCGTGTCCACACTAGGGAGAAACCCTACACAAGTGATACCTGCGGGGAAAAATTCACAGAAAATTGTAACTTGAACAAAGGTTTCCGCATCCATACTGGGGAGAGACTCTACAAATGTGATACGTGTGGTGCACGATTCACAGGCAATAGTGCTATGAAGAAACATATCCGTATCCACACTGGGGATAAACCCTACACAAGTGATACCTGTGGTGCACGATTCACAGGCAATAGTACTTTGAAGAAACATATCTGTATCCACTCTGGGGAGAAACCCTACACATGTGATACATTTGGGGCGCAGTTTACAAGCTGTGGAGCATAGAAGAGACACGTCCGCACCCATACTGAGGAGAGATCCTACAAATGTGATACCTGTGGTGCACGATTCTCAGACAATAGTGCTTTGAAGAAACATATCTCTCTCACTCTGGGGAGAGACCCTACATATATTATACTTGTGGCGCAAAATACACAGAAAATGGTAACTTGAAAAAACATATCCGTACACATACTGGAGAGAAACCCTACAAATGCGATACCTGTAGTGCACGAATTTCAGCCAGTTGTACTTGGAAGACGCATGTCCGTATACATACTGGTGAGTAACCATATAAATGTCGGACTTGCGGTGCTCAGTTCTCACATTGTTGTAATTTCAAGACCCATGTTCGTATCCATACTGGCAGAAACCCTATAAATGCGATACATGTAGCACGCAATTCTCAACTTGAAAAAACATGTCCGTATACATACCATGGAATGCGAAATTTCATTATAATTTTCCTGATGAATAAAAAGTTGAAACCTGGAGTGACACTTACACATTGTAACCTGTACTATTCACTTCAAGTATTTTTATTATTATTATTATCCCTGTATTATTAGTCGAGTTGCCAATTTTTGAACCTGGAAATGGTTGGTAGTGTAAGGATGCGATTACTGATGAGTACCAATCGATACATACAGTTCGCAGCATCTTTATTGATGAGTACCAATCAATACATACAGTTCGCATCATCTTTATTGATGAGTACCAATCAATACATACAGTTCGCAGCATCTTTATTGATGAGTACCAATCAATACATACAGTTCGCAGCATCTTTATTGATGAGTACCAATCAATACATACAGTTCGCAGCATCATTATTGATGAGTACCAATCGATACTTACTGTTCGCAGCATCTTTATTGATGAGTACCAATCGATACATACAGTTCGCAGCGTCTTTATTAATGAGTACCAATATATACATACAGTTCGCAACATCTTTATTGATGAGTACCAATCGATACATACAGTTCGCAGCATCTTTATTGATGAGTACCAATCGATACATACCGTTCGCAGCATCTTTATTGATGAGTACCAATCGATACATACAGTTCGCAGCATCTTTATTGATCAGTACCAATCGATACATACATCTTTACGCAATGATTCCTTTGTTACAAAACAGTCAAAGACAATCGGAATGAACATGCGTTGTGTCATGTAGAACGGCATACGTCATTTTTAATGCCATTGACAGGTGGGTGTGCAGTGAAAGAATGCGCGCGGTGTCACGTAGACATGATCAACAGCCCGGCAGCGACTCCAGCTGTGGGTCACCCTGCGCGCAGCGAGTTTATTTTAAAATATAAATGCGGAATGATCGCTCTCTGCAGCAAGACGTACTACTGCTTCGAATACAAAGTAGGTGTAGCCGTTGCCAAAGTCCGCGCCTCTCACGTCTTTGCCCTCGTTTTCGGAAACTTTACTGGTCGAGGCAAACAGTTCCAGGTAGCTTCTGACGTACGCACCTCTGACAAAGTTCAGCTGCAGTGGCTAGCTCGGGACCTGTCGACCATCCACGTAGAGCGCGAGGACGTTGATGTCGTTGTGCTTCGCGTTAAACGGGTTTTTATTGTAGACCCCGTTATAGGCGTCGTTGTCGATGAAGCACACGACCACCCGATTCGGCATCAAGCCGAGGTAGGCGTTCTCGTGAGTGTGAGACATGGTCCCTTGCGGGATGGAGAACACCTTGCAGTCGATTCGTCGTAGCGGGTTCTTGGCCGTCCCATTCGTCAACGCTTTGATATGACCATGCTGTACAGCCGGTTTCAGTTTGGCCTTTCGCACATTCAGGGACGTCTCGAGCAATTTTATCTTGAACCCTTGGTTGGCGCCATCAGCGCAAACGCGTCCTTGCTTCGCACCAGACGAGCTTAACGTCGACCACATTCAGCAGGTTGCGGTCTTGCCTGAACACGTCGATGGTAGGTGTTGCTTTACGACCGCACGATCCACGGCAAAGCTTCGATGTATCTCAACGTCTGGTGTTTCGTGAAGTACCGCCACATGCGAGTCTTCAGTGTGCTATTAATGCGTTCCACGATACCCGCTTTGGTCACCTCGTTGCGCGTCGTTATGTTTTTTTTTCAGGCTTGATACGTCGACGAGGTCGGCCTGCCACTGTTGGTGTCGACCGCACATGACGACGCAGCACCGCTTGAAACGGCGTTTGACCGGTTTGTGAAGGGCACAGGTGTCCTGCTCCGACAATCACTGCTTGGCGGCTCGTTTCGGTACCAGGGTCGCTCGGTGCACGTATTGACGCCGCTGTAACTTCCCACGTGTTTCTGGTCGAAGTAGGCACGGTTGAGTACGTTGAGTTGTCCCATGGCGTGTCGTTGCGTACGACGAGCCCACCGTTGCACTATAAGGAGGATGACCAAATAACGAATTGCATAATAACCTATACAAAAATGCTGCTGCTACGACAATTACCGCTCGACCCCGCTTCATCTCGCCCTTCAAACCCGCCGCGCGGTTCACCTCTTTTTAATAGACCTCCCACTGACTACCGGGAGAGTGACCTCGGCGAGGCGGCCTCGAATTCGCGCTTTGCTGCTGCAAGTTCGCCCGACGATCGACGTTGCCGACGAGTTCCATAGGGATGTTCATACATCTCATTTGACGCGCGAACGCTTCCCGCCCCACCGGTGGAGTCATCTTCCTCTTTCTCAGGGCGTCGTTTACGAGATCCATCATGTTACTTACCATGATACGAACACCGTCGTACGCGAACTCCGCCCGTTCATTCCACCGGGTCAATGAGTCCGTCTTCCAACAGGAGACGGGCTTTTCTGTTCATACTTTTCGGCGCTTTCCACGATTTCGGGTGGTGGTGATGGTGGTGGTGGTGGAACTTCAGCTGTTGGTGCCTCTTTCACCATATATACTCGAACCGGTCACTGCACCCGTTTCTCCCCCAAGGTTTTGTTTCGGTCCAACATCTGATTATACAGGTCCGTGCGCTCGAGGACGGTCTTCATGTCTGCGTTCAGACTACTCACCTCATGGGTCCTGGTCGATGTCAGTGGTGTGAGCAATCTTCCTCAGGTGCTCCATCACCCTATGACCTCTCTGAGCAACGGTAGAAGGATCGAAACCGCCAACTGAACCAGCAAGGCCGATTGGAAACCGCTTGTTTGAAGGATCGTGCGCTTCTTTCCGACGGTCATTTTATTTGACGGTAGCTGACGCAGATTTGTCCTTACTTTTTAAGTGTTTTTTTTTCTACTGAGGAGTCAACTTCACGTTTCCTTTCAGAATGTTATAGGCGCACTCGCATAGACCGCAAATCCACAAAAAGGTCGGCGTCGGCGTTGGCGAGGATGGCGTTTATCAACTTTGTATTCTTGTTCATATTCAGTGTCTGCAAACACAATATATGTCTCTTAACGCGCTCTGACATATTAACAAATGACGACTAGGACGACGCATCTCGACTTATATACTCTCGGCACGTAGACATACTGAACGGCGTCGTCGGGGAAGATTCTCGTGCGCAGGCGCCCCATTTCCGGCGCTCCTGTTTCAAGTCAACCAGGAGGTAACCGTAGGCTGATGATGTGGGTTCTTTGAATGCGTCCTGCATGTATTCCACGCACGCGGTTTGCCACTTACCGTAGCACCACAAGAGCTTCTCGGGTGGCGGCTCGATCATAGATGAATCGAAAAGCAAGAGGCGGGTGACGAAAGTGGTGTTACGACACCCGGCTACAATATACGTAAAAGGATGCTTCAACGACTTGTCCATATCGGCGACTGGTGCGCGCGAGGTACATAACCCCGTTTTATCTTCTTCATTTATCACGCACCTCCATCAGTAGCTTCCCGAGCGTATTTCGACCTTTTTACTACCGCAGCCGACCCCTAAGAACCGTCTTTCGACGGCACCCACTACACCAATTCCACATGTACAATAGCCAGCAAGCCCTCTCTCTCAACTCATTCGAGGTCGTGAACTTTGTTATCAATAGGTTCTGCATACAGTCGACACGGATAGCATCCCACTCGGATGCTCTTCTCTTCTTCCTTATGTCTCTACTTCTCCGTTACGGCATGGACGCCCACCTCGCCTCTTTGATACTTTCCGCGCATTCTTCGTCTTCATTAAACATCGCCTTGCTATACTTATAAGCGTGTTCAACAGACTTAAACACCCGACCGTACGCTTCGACTCGGCACGGGTACAAGATTGACAGGAAAGAAGCTGACCCAGCAAACCGTATAGACATATCCATCATGTGTCTGTCTCTACACCACTGGCTCACCAACTCGTATAGGCATTTCTCCATCCCTTACCTAAGAGTATTTAACCGATAACGAAGGTAAGTACGCTATACATAGTCACTAGCACCCACCACTCAGCTCTCAGCTGCAGCGTGCAATAGTTAGTTAATTACTTAAATATTAAAAGACTTTGATCTTTTGCCGTTAATTAATTAGTTAATTAGTAAAAGGCTTTGATCTGTTGCCGTGTTAGGTTATTTAGTTAATTAATTAATTAATTAGTAAAACCTTTTGATGTGTGTTACTTGGTTAATTAATGTGTTAATTAGTAAAAGCCTTTGATCTTTTGCCGTGCTAGATTAATTACTTAATTAGTAAAACCCTTTGATTTTTGTCAATTAATTAATTAATTAGTAAAAGCCATTCACCTTTGTTAATAAGTTAAGTATTTATTTATTTAGATAGGTAATTAGGGGTAATTAAGGGGTAATTAAAATAGCTAATTACGAATCAATACCTGTCAATCAAATAGCAAAATCCTTTCATCTTTTTAATCATTTCCAGTGCTAGGAGCCCTCTTATACTACTAACGTCTCCACTTGTAGAAATGCAGTCATTAGTAAACACGCTTATAATTTAATCAAACAACATCACCCCCAACAACACTATTCGCACGCATACACGGCTACGAACTTACACACGTATAAACATACACATTGGTGATAAATATACGCATTCGTTTTTATGACGATGGTATCGAATTTGCAATTCAACTCTTCCTCCGAACGTGTTTCAGTCGCAACTTTCTGGAGCTGAATATCTACATGCGCGACCTGCGTGTCCAGGAACTCGAGCAGCTTGAAGCCTACACTCTCGTTGATTTACTAAGTAATGTGTGTTTTATTGCGCTGTTAAATCAGAGCAAAGCAAGAACAGTTCACTTCAGTTGTTAGTAGACCATATACGCTGTTACTGGATGTATGTCGCTGTTATTTATCAAATGTCTGGTTCACAAATAACTGTTTTGCCGATCTAGCCATTGAACTGTCTATTACGTACAATATGCGAGTTGTTTTATTATTATTGCAATACGTTAGAAGTACAATTTGTTTGGTTTGCCGAGCTCCTTGTTCACGTCTCCACAAAAATAATGTTGATAACGAGCGCAGAGTCAATTCATGGCTCTTGCTTTTAAAATGTGTAACTGTTTTTATACGATTAATCGCCTACGCTATGGTTGTCGCCAGACGTTACAAAAGGACATTAACCATGGAAAATTATACCCCAGAACATTAGGTCCTGGCACTATTACTGGACACAACAGGCGGATAATAACCGCAATAGTACAATGCCTTCAAAGTAGGATAACAGACAGTAGGTAGATTTTATTGTAAGGGCATGAATTTAGGTACAGGAATTATTCTGGTAGGGTTTCAACGATTGTATTGTTAAATACACGCTATTTGAATGAATACTAACGTGCCGTTACGGTGTAAGATGACAGTGAGCGGAGAATAACGAAGAATGCGTCTTATGTTAGTAGACATTACACCCGGGGGATATTGCCTGGCCTATTGTCACTGGACGTAATGTCCGGGGGTAACACCCTAGATAAGCCACAATCAGTTGTTGTAGTAACTTGCATGCCAAACGACTCACTTTCGCAAACAATCGTGTTACAGGTGACATCGGGGGTTCGATGGGGTTGCTAATCGGCGCGAGCGTCATAACCCTGGTCGAAGCAATAGACGCCATCGCGATGACATTGGCCGGCCGGTGGCGTAAGAAAAAGATGCGACGACGGCGACCATCGACAAGGGAGACGGAGAGTGAACTGTGAAATGTTTGTACAACAACCGATGACAATACAGCGGAACCTGCCTGATAACAGAATGTCACCGACTAATTGCGACTGTATCCGTGATTTTAACGTGTTAAACGTTGGTCACTGCGACATGAGACAGATAGATTTCAATGGACTGTAGTTTGAACACTTGGCGTGGAATAGCGGTAGGCCTATTCGTTCCTACGTGCGAAAAGCGAAAATCAAGAACACATTTTCCGTCAGTTTAGAGTTGTCAAGCTAATTAGTTAGACAAAAGTATTATACTAACAGTGGGGTGACGGTGGAAGGACACGTTCCGGCTTGGTTTGACAGAGGTTTAATTGCGGCATGAGCGAAGAGGCTCATTAGACTGGATGGTTTAAATGAGTGATGTTATTAACTTATTCCAGTCAGTTTACCTTTTTCCTGTGATGTTTCCGCTGCTATGAGCAGTCTTTCTCAGACGGCGACCGCTAGATAGTAAACATCGGAAAGTAGATAAACAAATCAGACACCACAGACAATATGACACAAGAAAATCACATAGTAGACTGGGAGGGGGCCAAATTTTTGGAGAGGGAATCGGCTTGGGGGACAAGAGGCATCAAGAAGCGATCTAGATTAGAATAACCAAAGACAGCATGAATCGAGATGAAGGCCGGTACCGACTCTGACACATCTATGACGATCCCTAAAAGAGCAACCCAGGACACGTGTCTGAGCCGGACTACCGTGTTGTAATCTAGCAGTAACTGTCTGAAGACGAGTGCTGAAAGCAGACGAAACGTCGCGGGAAAAAGGTAAACTGACTGTGAAATAAGTCAAAATATAACTCATTTCATTGCGACATGTTGTACAAAAGTCGTGAAAATGTGGGGAATACAAAGAGTATGCAGGTCCTGGTACGTGACTGAACGACATTTCAGAATAGAGAAATTGTTAGACATCAACCGGCGACTTTTTCCCGAAGACAAGGGCGACGAGAACAGCAACAAACAATCGGTGACAAACGAGGATTGACGACACTATCAACCGGCAACAAAGTAGGACAGACGATAATACCAATAGGTGACAAACGAAGAGAGACGACACTAGCAACCGGTGAAAACAAGGACGAAAGACGCTAGTAACTGACCGGTGGATCAACCATCAACGACTGTACCTGCTGCATCGCGTATTGGCGGAACGTTTATCGGCGGCACAACCGGCGGCGGACGAGTGTGTCGACGTAGCGATCATCGTATGACGAACGAGCCTTCGTTGACCGTGACAGCTCCACCACGTACTGACGGGACTGATCCAGGGCGGCCGGCCCAGGCGATCGGACCTGTAACCGTGACGAACTCGACGATGACGGCTTGTGTTACAGATACCTTTATGCTTTAAAATTCGAGGAATGTCGTGTGCCTAGCGCGGACTGGAACAATGCGAATGTAGTTAACAGTTGGCGTTGATGTGCATTGCCCTTCATGTATATTACCTGTTCGCGTTATTTTGATTACGTATGGATGAATCCAACTTTGTCGTAGAAAAAGTTATCGCCAGGTTTTTAACGTTAACTAGATGTGATTATATTGTTTGTTGTTTGTTGTTTGATTTTTTCTGGATACAGTAAGAAATATGAAACTTTATGTGGTACGTTTATACTATTCTTATTGACCAGCGTTGAATTATTTAAGTCGCCCTTGAATGATCGAAGCTCTGACATCCGCCGACAGACTAGAACAAGGTGAACAACCACTGCAGGTCCAACATACGTAGTATGTCGGTGGATATCTTCATGATGTAGGGATAAGGTTTCAGCATAACACATCTAAGGTGGCACCAGAAACATTGCGAAGCAGATTAGCATTGTTACGTTAAAATAACATTCGAACATAATATAATTAGTAATATGAACATAATATAAAATAACTACATTCTAGATTAATATTTAGCTATTTCGTAGAACTACCGTTTCGAATAATTCCCTAGTATGAATTATTTGCACTGTGTAATATCGACATTTTCTCTTTGACATTCGGAGAATATGCGTGTGACCAGCACGATTACGACATGTACGTTCTACGTCGGGACGGTGGGAGGAATTCAGCCGTTTTATATAAAAGGTATCGCCAGACAGCGCGATATCATTATTATATATCCCCTTTTAATTACTTATGCATCCCCTTTTAATCAGATGTTTACTTTATATGTACACTAATCAACATTTAAATGTATCATGGAACAATTCCATGTCATTGCATTTCTCCACTACCACTGGTGTGAAGCAGGATGGGGTGTTGTCCCCCATTTTATTTTCTATCTACATTGATGAAATGTTAACAAGACTCTGCATGTCTGGTTTTGGTTGTATGATTGGTCATAAGTACTATGGTGTTGTTGGCTATGCTGATGATATATCTTTGGTAGCTCCATCGATACATGCATTGAACAAAATGTGTGATATAT